>JAODAL010012064.1:0-97020 GCA_025379985.1 Phyllomedusa bahiana | reverse complement strand
GCAGCGCTGAGGTAGGCAGTGGCACAATGACAGAGAGTGGAGGTGATGACAGGAGAAAACAGATGAGGTCAGAGGTGGCAAATGACATTCGGAGGTGGCAAAAAACGTACAGGCCGCGAGTGGCACAAGCACAGTGTGGAGTCCCCGGAAACCAAAACGAAAGCAGCAGCATGAGCACATGGGTGGCCAAACAGGGTTTTGGGTGGGTGGCAATCCCAGTCCCTGGAAAAAGACGGTGGTAGCAGATGGAGAAACTATCAGCAGATGGGTGGCGTGAGGGGGGGGGTGGGGCTCAAAATAGGGGGTGAGGCGGGTAGTTTGAACCGACGAGCTAAGGCTTTGGTGTGGAAATCCGGGCCCGATCCCGCTGATTTCTTGAAAAAGGGGTTCAGTCTTTTAAAACATTTCCCGTGGACAAGGGGTTCTCCTTGGGGAAAGGGGCCCCCGCCGCACTGAACACCGCTCTGATCCACACTATGGCCGGGCGGACAGTTCTCACTGAAAAAATCGGCAATTTGCGGCCACCATCCAGTTTGGCTCCCCAGTGTCCAGCGGATCTTCAAACGGGGTGGCAGAGTGCTTCCCAAGTAGGCCACAACCTGTTGGTTCGGGAATGCTCATGTCCCGCTGCCCCGCGGGGTGCTGGTGCTGCCCCCCTCACTAGGGGGGTGAAGGAAGCGCTCTTTTGTGCTCCAGCTTAGGTTACTGCTGATGGGCTGGTATGTCCTACCCCCCCACCTTCCCCGCGCCGCGGGGGCGTAGTAGTGAGCGTGAGGAACCCCCCGGTAGACCCGTCAGAGGGGGGGGGACTGCCGCAATAGGAGCGGCCAATGATTACGGAGGGTTTCCCTATTAGTATTTGAGTTTGTCTTCCCTTCAATAGCTGGGAAAAAAAGGCTCCATTTTGGACCCGGTAGCGGGGTCCAAAAGGGTGGGAGCCAGAAGTATCCCCCTGCCCGGGCTGACTTTCGGCTGTCCTAGCCAGGCAAATAAAAAAAGCTGCGGGGACCTCACAAGTGCTCCGAGGGGCTCCCCCCCTCCTTTCCATGGATAGCCCGGGCTTGGGAGTCATGCCCGGCTTCCCATCTCCTCCACCTCCTCCAGTGCTCCCGCTCCTCCCTTCTTGTCCCTGGGTAGAAAAATCATATTTCCCAGACAATGCTTTTGCTCCAATTTCCTCCTCTCCCCCTTCCTCCATTTCAGTCCCCCCGGTCATGTGGCCACGGGAAAGTTGTCGCCACATCTCCGTCCCCTCCCCAGACAGATTTTTCAGCATTGTTCCGGACGAAGCGGGGAATGACGTTATCATCCCCTGTCCTGGCGATTTACAAATAACGTGGCCCTCCTGAATGGCCTCAAAAACGGCAGGTGTCACGCATGAGTGCCAGGCTGACATCAAAGTTACACGGGGAGTATTTTCTGTGTGGATATCAAAAAATCGTTAATGGCCTTTCTCTGTTCAAAAAGTCGGGCCAACATGTGCAGGCTGGAATTCCGCGGGGGGAAAAAACGCATTCAGAGCGGTTGGGGGAGGCCGTTCGCCGCTGCCTCGAGGGGGTGTTCCTGGCTTTGTACGAATGGTTTAAAGTGAAAGCCATTTCCTGGCCTTTTTCAGAAGTTTTTGAAGATCGGTGGAAGACTTCAGGAACCTTTTACAAACCAGATTGAACACGTGCGCCATGCAGGGCGCATGGACCATCCCTCCTCGGGTGTTAGTCGCGGACACACCCATGTTCCTCCCATAGTCCGTCCCATGGTTCCGAATTTGCAGTTGGCGCGGAGAAAGCACACATCGATTTCTTGCTGCATGACGCGGAGCAGATTCCTCCCTGTGTGACTTCGTTGCGAGAGGCAAGCTAGGTGTAGAACTGCGTGGACACGCTGTGCCGCTACACATGTGGTATGATGGACGCAGTCACTTGCTGGAAGAGATCTGAGATGGTGGTGGTGGTGGAGGGAGGATGGCAGCTCCTGGGGACAAATTGGTCGCAGGTAGCAGCAGTTTTGACACTACGTGGTGGGAGACAATCGGCGTCTCCTGTCCAAGTGTTGGATGTGCTGGGCAGGAAGCGAACGAGTCAGACCAGTGGGCCGTAATAGGACATGTAATGGCCCTGGCCGTGTTACAGCTGTCCAGACTCGTCCGCGCTGCGTGTACCCTTAGAACAAAGACCGATAAGCTCAAGGACTGGACCACACTTTCTGTTCTACCTATTTATGAGAGTGCTGTTACTGCTTTTTGGAAAGAAATTACGGCTTGGAACTCTCTATCTCGGCTTCGGCACAAGCATTAGTTCTCTCTGGATGTGCAGAGTCCTACCATTTGGAAAGGAGCGGACTGCAGTACCAACAATCCCTTGGACAGGAGGCTACCACGGTCTCAGCCTGCTGCACCTTAGACTGGTTTGGTAGCATACTGGTTGTCGCTCTTTGACGAAATCGCCTCTCTGAACGACTGCTGGGCGCCATAGAGTAGCGAGGCAGTCAGGAGCATCTGGACGGGAAGAGGATGTCAACGAGGTAAGTCTCAGCTCCCTACTGGAGAAGGTGGTGGGAGCCTTGGACTGGCTGAATTGGTCATGGGTGCATGGCCGCTGCTCGCCAGGCTGCAGCGGCAGGATGAGACCCCGCGCCCCGTGCCTCCCACGCCCCCCCCCCCCCCACCACATCTGTTGCAACGTGCGTCTCCCAGGACCACCGGCTTGGTGGACGCTGCATGTGTGTTGGAAGCAGGGCGTTTGTGCCAACGTTAGCTCCTGGCCACGCTTTCACTTTCTGCCCACAGATTCCTACATATACCCATATTCGGGCTCCTCGTGTCTTAGCAAGAACTGCCACACCGCCGAGTAGCTGATTTTTACGCCAACGCTCCGCACTGGAGTGAATACTGCTCCGCACGCTAGCCTCGCTGAAGCCCATGTGCCGCTACTGTCTTGGACCTGCGAGCGGGGTTTTTCTAGCCGTTGGACGCTTGAGCTCCCGACCTCACACTGCTGCTACCCTGCTGTGACTCGGCGGCCACACAACCCACTTGCTGGCTGCGCCGCTGCCTGACGCGCAAGCTGAGGACCCTCTTCTCCTGACGAATGAAGCCCTTGCTCGCCCGGCTCCCAAGTGCTAGGTCTCGGCTAACATTCATCATCTTTTGTGTTTACATCGTCACTACTGTCCTCGCATCACGGTCTTGTAAGCGAGGCTGACACTCTATAAACTCACAATGATCCTCCCATGCCACTCTCACATCCTTTAGCTTTGCCGGCCTACTGCAAGAAGACTGGGGATATTGGCACCCATTCTATCTTCGCTGCCACGTAGCTGTCTGACTGCCCTCCTCAAATTGTTCATCCTCGCTATATAGTGGTGTGCTGAGCCCCGACACATAGTAGATCCTGCTGAGGAGAAACTGGATGGACATGAGGCGGGCAGAGGGACAGTGAGGGCCGCTGACCCGCCTCCCGGGCACTATAGCCAACTATGTGTTGTGTCTGAGTGACACCCACCTGGACTCTTAGAGGCTGGGGTTGTCAGATGTCATCTCTGGGAGGAAGGAGGATGGATAGTGTCAACACAATCAAGGGAACCCTTGGGTTGTTATGAACCAACACACGTCCGACTGTAGCTCTGACAGCGGCAGTTGTGGGCCTCACCATCGAGTGACCCCTGCTGCGACGTCCCTGCTGTTGCTTCGACCTGGGCCCCGTTTCAGAAAATTGTTTGGTGCCACTGCACTCGCATTTGCAGTGCCGGCCACCTTCTCGTATGCAAATAATGTTTGTTCTAAAATGTACAGGACACTGTTTGATGAAGCTTTTCTGTATATGATAAATATACACCCTGTGTGGTACATCCAAATGACCCAGTAGACAGAGTTGGGTAACCTGTGGATATAATTTGCGCTCCTCAAGGATGGCCAGGAAAAAATTTACTTGTATGTGTCGTTTACATGCATACTGTGTGTTTTACTAAATGTAAAAGCACAAACAGCTTAATTAACCTGTCTCTTGTGAGTATTATGCATACAAGAAAAATGTATATATTTCGGTGTTGAACAAAGTGTTTATTTTTACAGACACCAGCAAAACACGATTAATTAACCAAATGATGTGAAATTGCGCCAAAGAATTGAGCCGCACACTAAAATAGTTGTCGTGTGATCAATTGCGTGTTTCTACGCCATCACAAACAAGTGGTATGGTGATGTGTGCAGCTTGCTTGTGAATTACGGAGTACCAAGTAATGTAATGAACGGACCAATAATTTTCAATAGACACGATCCCTTGAAATTACAAATGCTCCTATGCGTGAGCGCCGCATCCTTATTAGGATATGGACGCACGAGACACGCGAGAATCTAAATTTGACAGGAGGTTTGGAGATAGACATGGCTGACAGTCGAGAGATGTCTACAATTCACTTGCTTCTATCCGCCGAGAGGTGACATTTGAGGGTCACCGCAATTGCCCTTATATATATTTGGTGTTGAAAAAGACGGTTTGATGCTTTGTACAGCACACCAGGCAAAAGCAACGCTAATTAACACCTGGATGTAAAATTGCGCCAAAGATTGAGCGCCAACAAACTAGTGCGTGTTACAAATGGTGTTTTTCTACGCACACAAAAAGAGACTACAGTTGTAATTTGCCTTTGCTTGTGAATTAGGTCCTACCAAAAAAAAATATATATATTTGGCGTTGAAAAAGACGGTTTATTTTTGTCAGCACACCAGCAAAACAAAGCTTAATTAGGGACCCCTGCGAGTTTGTAATTGCGCCAAAGAATTGAGCGCACAAACTAGTAGCGTGTTGCAATTGCGGTGTTTGTGTTTCCTACGCCCACATAACAAGGAGATAGCAGAGTTGTAATTTGCGTTTGCTTGATGAATTAGGTCTACCAAAAAAAATATATATATTTGGCGTTGAAAAAAGCCGGTTTATATTTGTCAGCACACCGCAAAAACAACGCTTATTAACCCCTTGATGTAAATAGGCGCCAAAGAATTGAGCCGACACAAAACTAGTAGCGTGTTACAATTGCGTGTTTTCTACGCCACACAACAAAGAGATACAGTTGTAATTTGCCTTTGCTTGTGAATGAGGCTACAACAATAAAAAAAAATATATATGTTGGCGTGAAGAAAGACGTGTTTATTTTTGTCAGCACACCAGGCAACAACAACGTCTTAATTAGTCCCCTGGATGTTAAATGTGACGTTTTGCGCCAAGAGACATTTGAGCCGCAAAAATCTAGTAGCGTGTTTCAATTGTCGTGTTTTTCTTAGCTCGCCACACTGTGACAGAGATATCGCAGTTGTAATTAGCCTTTGGCTTGTGAATTAGGATACCAAAAAAAAAGTATATATATTTGGCGTGTGTGAAAGCTGTTTTATTTTTGTTCCAGCTAACCTCAGCTAAAACATACGCTTAATTAACCCCTGGATGTAATTGCGCCAAAGAATGTGAGCCGCACGTGTAGTTCTCTGTAGCGTGTTACAATTGCCGTGTGTTTCTACGCCACACAACAAGCAGATACAGTGTGTAATTGCCACTTTGCTTGGTGATGTGTGTGATGGTACCAGAAAAAAAAATATATATATTGTAGGCGTTGGAAAATAGACGGTTTATTTTTGTCTGAGCAACAACAGCTCAAAACAAAGCTTAATTAACCCCTGGATGTAAATTGCGCCAAAGAATTGAGCCGCACAACCTAGAGCGTGTTACAATTGCGTGTTTATCTACGCCACACAAAGCAAGAGATACAGTTTGTAAGTTGCCTCTTGCTTGTGAATTAGGCTACCATGAATAAAATATATATAGTGGCGTTGAAAAGATGACGGTTTATTTTTAGTCAGCACACAGCAAAAGAAAACGCTTAATTAACCCTGGATGTAAATTGCGCAATAGAATGTCAGCGCCAAAAATGAAGTGGTATTGCTATTGTCAAAACGCTGTTTCTTTAAATGAATACAACAGGAATTGGCTTTGATCTCCACTTGGATATTGAATGTTATAATGCAGCTGCATTCGGAGACGCACACTGGTATTATCAGATCCAATACCCAAAAAATCAGAAAATAGAACATTCAGAGAAAACAGTTCTCTGAGACAAGCTGAGACACCCACATGAAAATCACTGTATAAAAAAAATCAGTTCTTCATAAAGCGCTATCACCCGCCGCAGCACCTTCCATTTCAGTACAGTGTAGAGGAGTGTAGAGCTCCCAGCGGCGCGCTCGGTCTTATATAGTGCGGTGACGTAACAGGATCCGTCGCCGGTCTCGCGACTGGCTGTCATTCTTGCACATGTCATGCAGGCTATGCCTCTGTCTGTTCCTCCCAGAGTGCTTTGCCCACGAGATGTACGCGGCCATGTGCTCGCAGATCACTCCATGTTTTATCAATGAAAGGCACTCTTCGTTCACCTGAAGTCCCACCAAGTTCGACTTCGGTTCCGACGAACTCGGTTTTCCTGAAATTCTAAAAACGGAATTCCACTTCGTTAGAATCAATTCGACCCATCTCTAATAATATTGTTTAATATGAATAAGTGATTTTGACTTGAAAAGTAACAGGTGTTTATAAATGTGATGGACACGTTCGCTATCAAATGCAACGTATTGGTATGTGGTGTTGCTATCTTGCAATTCTAGACAAGCCTGATTGCTGTTGTGATGAAGTGCTGCCAAACACAGCATCACCTTTATCCAAAAGCTGTGTCAGATATTGTAGCACAGCTTCTTTGAAATGAATGTATTGTGAATAAGCTTCACTACCAGACACGTCAATTAAACCAAGATGTCGGTAAATAAAGTTGAAGTGATACTGTCCTGAGAGCAAGTATGTATCAATCACAATAAATAAGCAATCCCTTTAAAAGAGTTGTATGAGTTTGAAAAAAATGTCTGCTATCTTTCAAAAAAATGGTAAAACTTGTATCTATCGATTATACATAGTTATATAGCGAGTTATGGTTAAGAAAAGAAATTGTGACTCGTAAGAGTTATAGAGAACGCCAGGGGAGGGGTAATGGAGTTGTGGTGGAACGCGGAGGGGTAGAGGGAATTTTTAAGCTTTGTTTCCCCTATTGATGAAGGCTTTGGAACCCATAAGGCAAGATCCAATCTGCCATAAAGGAATATTTCATTCCTGATCCCAAAGTTGCTATTAAACTGGATCTAGATGTTTTATACAGTTCCATAAGTATTAATATTATTTTGTACTGTGTGTTGGTCTATTCTAAGCCGTGTGTGTTGAGAAGATCCCTCATACTGAGAGTATCTTGCACTGCTGAGGCACTACCGTCGGTCAGGCAGATCTTGTCACATATTTGTAGTTCTCATGGTAAAGAAGACTTTTCTCTTCTGGAGATTGAATCCTTTTTTCTCCAGACAGAATGTCCCCTTTTCTTTTGAGGGGGTTCTACATGAAATAGCTTTTCTCCATACTTTTTGCACGGGCCAGATACATATACTATAAATTAATCATGTGTCCCCATAGCTGTCTTTTCTCAATTCTAAATAAGTTTAATTCTTTGAACCTCTCCTGGTTACTAAGATGCTGGTAAATAAGTTGCTCCATTCCCTTTATTATTTAGTTGCTCATCTTTGCACTTTTTCTTGCTCCATTATATCCTTTCTATAAACTGGTTCCAGAACTGAACAGCATATTCCAAATGAGGTCACACCAATGCTTTATATAGCGATAATATTACATCCCTGTCCCGTGAGTCCATGCCTCTTTTAATACACACCAATACTCTACTGGCTTTGGAGGCAGTTGATTGACATTGCATGCTGTAATCTATGATCTACAAGAACACCCAGATCCTTCTCAACAAACGATTCTCCCAGTTCACACCGCTGGTGCTCCTAAAAATTTAGAACATGTTCATTCTTCTGCCCGGTTTTTGGCCGGAAGATGTGCATTTCAATGGTTGAGGGGGATAGGTGAATACGCTAACCGAGGGCAGAATCGTCCCCCTAAACCATGTAAAAGATGACAAAATACTGGCCGGATTCTTTAATCAGAATCTAGCCAGTATTTTCACACTGCCGTGAGGACGCATCCTTAGTGTGTCCAGTTCTGTTTGCAATTTACGAACATTTTCCATAGATTACACTACGCTACATAGCTTGGTGTCATCTGCAAAACTAGAAACAGTGCTATTAATCCTCTTCCCTATATCATTAATAAATACATTGAATAAAGCTATACCCAGTACTGATCCTAGGGGCTCAATATATATAACCAAACAGTGAAGGAATCATTTAACAACACTCACTGAGTAAGATACAGTTTTCAATCTAATTCCACACAAAACTATATATAAATGTGCTAACTATTGTTTAGGCATCAATAAGAGATAGTGCCTTTGCAAAGTCTAAAAACACTATATCCACTGGCGCACTACTATCCAGACCTCAACTCACCTCTTCATAAAAACAGATCAGGTTGGTCTGATAACTTCTGTCTTTAATAAATCCATGCTGGCAACCACTTATGATGTTATAGTCAGCCACATATTCCTGTATATAGTCCCTTATAAGCCCCTCAAACAGTTTTCCCACAATAGATATTAAACTTACTGGTCTATAATTACCTGGGCAAGACCTAGAGCCCTCTTTGAAGAAGGAAACCATCTTATGTGTCACGATCAGGCACCAAGGATATAAGGTGGATCCACTGATCAGCCAGGAGGGTTCTTGCAGTGACAGCCACGGAGCCGTATAACGTGGTAAAGGAGAATGAGGCAGGAGCATAGTCAGGGCACAAGAAATAGGGCAGGCGGCAGACAAGACAGAGTGAGAGACATAGCAGGAGAATTCAGCAAACCAGATAAACACACAGATGTGGACTGACACAAGGGAATGACACCAACAACTGGGCAAGGATTGCAGGGGAAGGTGTCCCTAAAAGCCCCATGAGCAGAGATGATTGGCTGGGGAAAAAATGCATTGCGCTGGTCCTTTAAATCCTAGACAGTTTTCACACGCGCCCTAGTGACCAGTGCTGAAGATGCAGCAGCAGCTAGGGAAGGAAAATGCCGGGGAGGAGTCAGCCTGGCTGCGCATGGAGCGGGTACAGGAGAGTAATGGAGCCAGCAGAAGCTAGCCACAGCGTGACCTGGTAAGTTAGAGGAGAAGTGGGCGAAGCTGCAGCCCTGGGACCGGACTGTAGCGTGCAGCGCTATATTATGCCTTATGTTACATAATACCAATACCAAAAACATCCAAAGGAAAAGTGTAGCACTATTTCCAGAAGGTAGCCAAGTCTTACTAAACTCATAGAAACTCTTTAAAGCTAGTTTAAACATACATCGAAGAGGATAAATATGTGTGACAACAGGAATATTCCCAGCAGTAATTTGCTATATACAGTTGTTTTAATAAATATGTATACTGTCTCATAACATCAGATGCAGTTCAATATATAGTATCTGAATATATAATTTAATTTGTAAATGCAAATGAACGAGCTGAAAGAACCACTTTCCTTCACCTGAGCAGAAGCTCATTGACACATACATTTGTCAATTAATTTTTGTCTTGCAGATTCCATGACACCAAGTCAACCCAGAACAATTTATGGAAACCATTTATATTTTGTCTGTATTTTAATTGGATGTGCAGACCTTGTGGTGCTAATTAAATAATGAAAAGAATGCTGTTGAGGCGAGTATGTTCTGATAGCTTATTTACTCCAAATTGGAGGCATAGTTTTGCAAGATATTTACTTTTGCTATCTCATGTTATTACAAAATGCTATTTTCATTAAACAAGAATTGCAAAGCTGGCATCCCTGCAACAACACATCATAGTCTATGTGGGAAGCCATATTGATAACTATAATGATACAAAACGTTCAGATCTAGAGATGTCACTTTGATGATTTTTTAGAGATTTACCATGTTAAGAAAATTATATTGGTTTATTTCACCTAGAAATAAAATTGTGTAAAAGTGTCATAATAAGCAGGTATACAATAATTGGATACAAGGTAAGGAATTAAAGAACTTCACATATCACAGCTGCTCTTTCCTTTGGCGGCCTCCAACTTACCCATACCCCTCGCCCTGGTAACAAGCATGGAGGAGGTGTTGGTCTCCTCCTGTCTGACACTTGTTTCTTCGTCCCCTCTCCACCTCTGCCTTCCCTCTGCCTTCCCTCACACTCTCCTCCTTTGAGGTGCACTCTATCCACATCTACGCCCCTTCCAACCTCCAAGTGGCTGTTATCTCCCGACAACCAGGCCCTGCAACTGCCTTCTTCGACCACTTTGCTTCCTGGCTCCTCCACTTTCTCTCTACTGACATCCCCACTATTATCATGGGAGACTTTAACATCCCAATTGACACCCCCATTCTCCTTCCAACAAACTCCGTTCGCTCCTCCTTCAACCTTTCACAGTGGACTTCTGGAGCCACTCACAAAGACGGACACACACTGGACCTCATCTTCACCCACCTCTGCCCCCTATCTGACGTCTCCAACTCCTCCCATCCCATATCTGACCACAATCTGCCCACCTTCTCCACCATCTCCACCCCACCTGCTCCTCCTGTCCCACATCTTGTACACCCCCGCAGAAACCTACAAAATCTTAACCCTCGCACTCTCTCTGACTCTCTTGCACCCCTCTCTACCATATCCTCACTTAATGACCCAGATGCAGCCACTGCCTTTTACAACCACACCACCACCCTTGACTCCGTCGCTCCGCTCACACACAACAAAACCCGCAAACTCAACAGACAACCCTGGCACACAGACTCCACTAAACAACTGAGGCGAGCTTCCAGAATTGCCAAATGCTGCTGGAATAAAACCCGCTCCACCGCTGACCTCACCTTATACAACCAATCAGTACATACATTTAAATCTGCACTCACACTAGCCAAACAGAATTACTTCACCAATCTCATATCCTCCCTGTCTCACAACCCCAGACAACTTTTCAACACCTTCAACTCTTTCCTCCGTCCACCAGCACCGCCTCCCCATCTCTCCTTTCTGCAGATGACTTTGCCATTTACTTCCTATGCAAAATCAACTGCATCAGACACGGCTTCAGCCCACAGTCCCCAGCACCCTCCCCTATATCCGCACAATGCTCTTCCCCCTTATCTTGCTTCCCCACTGTTACTCACGACAACCTTTCCTCTCTACTGTCCAAATCCAACCTCACTACCTGTAATCTTGACCCACTGCCATCTCACCTCATCCCAGACCTTAGAGCTGTTATCATCCCAGCCCTCACCCAAATGTTCAACCTATAGCTAACCTCTGGCATCTTTCCTTCCTTTTTTAAACATACTACTATCACACCCATCCTCAAAAACCCTCCCTTGACCCTTCCTGTCTGTCCAACTATCGCCCCATCTCTCTGCTTCCTTTTGCATCCAATCTCCTCGAGCAGCATGTTTATCTTCAGCAGTCCTCCCACCTCTCTTCCAACTCTCTCCTCGACCCACTACAATCTGGTTTCTGACCCCACCACTTTACCGAAACTGCCCTAACCAAGGTCAGAAACGACCTACTAACTGCCAAAGCCTCACGCCACTACTCTGTGCTTCTCCTCCTAAACCTGTCCTCTGCCTTCGACACTGTTGACCACTCCTCCTGCTACAAATCCTCTCCTCCCTCGGCATCATGAACTTGGCCCTCTCCTGGATCTCCTCGTACCTCTCTGATCGGACATTCAGCGTCTCTCATTCTCGCTCCACCTCCTCCCCCCGGCCACTCTCTGTTGGTGTCCCCCAGGGGTCAGTCCTGGACCCACTACTCTTCTCTCTCTACACTCTTGGCCTCGGTCAGCTCATAGCATCACATGGTTTTCAATACCACCTCTATGCGGACGACACACAGCTCTACATCTCCGGCCCAAACGTCACCTCTCTTCTCTCCCGGATCCCAGACTGTCTATCGTTCATATCCTCCTTCTTCTCCTCCCGTCTCCTAAAACTAAATGTGGAGAAAACTGAATTTATTATCTTCCCACCGACCCACTCTATCCCTCCACCTGATCTCTCTAACTCAGTCAACGGCCATACAATCTCACCTGTTCCCCAAGTCTGCTGCCTTAGGATAATCTTCGACTCCGCTCTGTCCTTCAAACCACGCATCCAAGCCCTTTCTTCTGCCTGCCGCCTCCACCTGAAAAATATCTCTCGCATCCGCTCATTCCTCAACTTCAACTCTACAAAAATGCTGGCCAACGCCCTGGTCATCTCTCGCCTTGACTACTGCAACATACTTCTCTGCGGCCTCCCGTCTAGCACTCTTGCTCCCCTTCAATCCATCCTCAACTCTGCTGCCCGTCTCATCCACCTCTTTCCCCGATACTCCTCTGCCTCTCCCCTCTGCCAATCCCTGCACTGGCTGCCCCTTGCGCAGCGAATTAATTTCAAGTTACTAACCCTGACCTACAACGCTCTCCATAACCAGTCCCCTCCATACATCTCTGCCTTAATCTCCAGTTATCTCCCCTCATGCAATCTCCGCTCCTCACAGGACCTTCTTCTCTGCTCTCCTCTTATCAGCTCTTCACATAACTGTCTCCAAGACTTCTCTCGTGCTTCCTCCAACCTCTGGAACTCACTGCCCCAACACATCAGACTCTCCCCCAACTTCCTCAGGTTCAAAAGGAACCTGAAAACCCATCTCTTCAGGACTGCCTATAACCTACAATAACCTAGCAGCCACTGCGCTACCCCAAAAACATGTCTGACCCTCACCTTCTGTCTCTCTCCTCCACTGTAGATTGTAAGCCCTCATGGGCAGGGTCCTCACTCCCCCTGTGCCAGTCATAAGTCAGTCACTATTATCATTGTACTTGTTTGATATATGCATGTATTTGAACGTACAGCGCCCTGGAATCAATGGCGCTTTAAAATAAATAATAATATATGATGTTACAATTCTAACAGATCTATTGTACTCTTGTAAAATCTAAATAAAAATACAGTATTGCCTAATCAGCAGCTTGAGATCCACGTGTGACTTTCAGCCCTCTACATGTGACTCCCTAAGTATTGGTCGTTATACCAATACTTAAAGGGGTGTTCTTACATAGTTACATAGTTTGTCATGACTAAAAAAGACATACGTCCATCCAGTTCAGCCTATTGTGCTAAAGTGTTGCTAAGTTTTGTCATAGACTTTGATGGCATATAATTAGAATATGCCATCAAACTCTGATAAGTATGAGTCTCACCTCTGGAACCCGCACTTATTTTGGGAACGGGCCCCTGAAAGTGTTGTCTCTGGAAAGTTGGTTGCACTTGCACATGACTCTCCATATGGTTTGAAGGGTGTTCCAAGTACAGATTAACATGCCACTCAACTGAACTCAGAACTCCCATAGAACAGAATGGAGAGTTGTGTGCAAGCTCGACTGGCTCTCCATTTTGGGTCCCTGTCCTGAGATAAATGCAGTTCCCAAAGGTGGGACCCATGCCTATCACACTTTGATGGTACATCCTATCGATCTGCCGTCAAAGTCTATGGTGGTAACAGCCCTTTATGGTGTACTTCAGTGGTCCATCAAAGGCATTCAATTTCAGGTTGGGAGTTAAACTACTGACATTTAGCATCTTTATCAAAATCAGATAAAAACAGGCCAATGTCTCTGCAGTTGGCAATGGTAAGAGGGACTCTTCAACAGCATAATGTCATAAAATAGCTTCAAACTGACCTACATTGTGGAATAATCAGTCCTTTCTCATTTTCAGTAAATTAATAAAACTTGTATTAAAACAAAAACACAACTGTGGTTGTGGGTCCAACCATTGCTTTTATACACTAAAAATTTAAAAAATGTAAAATACAGGAGCCAGTTGTAGCAGAATATCCTAATTTAATCCAATGGCTATTTACTTAAGGATAAAGTTTATTATGATAAAGAATACCTTGTGGCAATGATAATCATGCCCAATTTGAACATAATTATTTCAATTATATGTAAAGGAAAGATTTTTAGTTAATGTCTTGACATTGGGATAAAGTTATCACATGTGGGTAATTTATTATGACAGTGAGGCAAATCTGTGAGGCACCAAATCTGAATATATACCAAAGTAATTTTAAAATTTGACAGGAGTACTTTGATGGGGTAGAATGGTAGTATTTCAGAATAGTGACATCACAATAAGGATTTCACAAAAAAGTAATAAGACACCTACCAAAATCATTATGTGTAATTCCTTTATAGCTTTACTGTTACCAAAGAGCAAACATTGAATGTACTTTATCTGTCAATGTCATCGTACGTTACTGTCCTGCCCCCCATCACCATCTCTTTGCTCTCTGACATCACTAGACCCTAGGTTCTCAACCTATGGAGTATGTCCTTTTGGTGGTGCATGCCCTTCTCTAAGGTTACAAATCTTATTATAACTAACTTTCAGTCCTGCCTTGATTTAAGTCTGGCACCTTTGTTGCTATATTTTGTAGAAAACGTGGTTGTCTACAAAATACTAAGATGCTGGTGCTGAATTTAAAAAAAAGCTATACTCACCTACTCACCTTGCTCCTCATCTCCGTTTCAGTGCTCAGTCTCCTCAGTCTTGTTTACTTTGTATACTTTCTTTGTCTTGTGACTGGGGATGTCACCACTGCAGCTGCTGATTTTTGCTCTTTTTTTGGGCATCAGCAGTTTAGAATTTATTTTTCATGGTAACTAGACAACCCCTTCAAGCATGACTCCCTCTCAAATCTTTCTTGGTACGTTTGCTCTGACTCTTCTCACCATTTGGCTATTAAACCCTTGCTTTGCTAAACTGCTCGTCTGTTTTATCATTACTTGATATCCTTAGCAGAACACACCTGGAGATCTAAATGGGACTGTCCATAGCTCCAGTAGGAGGTTAAGAGAGATAAACATGATTAGTTACCACCAAACATAATTTCTCAAATATCTCCATAGCTTGTAGAGATGCGGACAAGGGTAAGAAACATACGTCTGTTGCTTCACATTTCCTACAGGTTCATGGTGGCCACTCTTTGGGGTGTAAAATTGTTGGGCCTGAGCATTGTTCCAGCTCTTTTATGAGCTGAATCTATTTGAGCTACTCTATATTGGTTTCTATTAATATATCTATCTATCTATCTATATAAATAATTTATTGTTATATGTTTTTCTTCTTTCTGTAGGTTCCATCTGTGCTGTCCCATCCTTGAATTCACTCCATTCATGCTCATCTTTGCCTCAATCTCCCTCCCTATGGCATTTGTTCCTCTTTTTTTGATGTTCCATCCTTGTATCTACTCTATTCTTACTCACCATTGCCTGCTGATTGCATCTATTCCTCTGTTTTGGTTGTTTCACCTGTGATGTCTCATCCTTGGACTTATTCCGTTCCTGTCCACCGTTACCAGGATCTCCCTGCTGATGGGATTTGTTCCTCAATATGTGATATTCCATTTGTGATGTTCGATCCTTGTATTTATTTTATGCCTACTTACCATTGTTTAGATTTCCCTGCTGACTGCATCTGTTTTTCTGTTTTGCATGTAAGGGATCTGTATTTTCCAACAAAGAGCCCCATTCTTCTCTTTCGTATTATGTTAATTTCTTTGGACTTGCTTAACCTCTTTGGACATTTTCTGATAGCAATTTCTGTTGATAATTTGTGTAATTTAATATTTTTTCCTCGCCCTGTGTGGTTTTCTTTGTAGACATTATTGCCGTTGTGTTTGGTTTTTCACCATTGTTACATAGATGGGTTTTATAGATAGATACTTCATTTTCGGTCAGATCTTGGTCTATTTATTTCATCATGATATTTTGTGTGTAGACATTTGTACTATTTATGTTAGTATTCATTATTATCTTCTAAGATATATATTTATTTTACATAGTTTTTGTCTATATACATACATCTTGTATTTTTGGTAGTTATTATGGTATCATATCATATCTATCTTCCACTACAATGCATTTGTGTTTCAGCATTTGTTTTTTTTTGCTCAACATCTATTTTGAATGCGCTGCTTTTGCTGTGTCGGTTTATCTATATATTGCGCTACACTATTTTGCGTCATTACACTGAATATTTTCCGTTGCCCCAGTATATGAGTGTTCACACTATTTTTTGGCCTCATGTATGGCCTATTTCTAGTATGTTGAGCGCTTGCCTAAATATACGTCTTTGCGGCGCCGCTTGTTTATTTTCCTATGCTTAGTCCGGCACTCAGGCGTTTTGCGCATGTCTGGACATACGTAATCTTCTTAGAATTTCTTGCTGTGCGTAAACTGATGTCCATGCGATGTGTCTCATATGTGCCCTGGCGTTCGTTCGGCTATACATATTTTCTGGATCATGTTTGTGGTGGGAATTCCACACAGGGCAAGGTATTTTATCATTGTTTCTATCTCATTTCCTTTATTGTACCCCCGGTGTTGATTATTCCTATTTCTATTTCTATTTTTCTCTGTGATGATATTTAAATGGACACTCTGCTCCTCCCCATGCACTTCTGACGAAGCTACATAGCCAACAATACGCGTGGGATCTCGGTGATGTAGCCTAGCCTGTTACCTGCACAATCCTGCCATGCCTTGTCATTTGGGGTTATTTTGATTGCTATATTATATACATTCTCTTACACAACTTTCCCAAAGGGGTTTCTTTGGTGGATATAGTTTTGGCTTGATATTTGTTTTGTTATATATACTATAGCTTATTTTCTTTTTTCTATTTTTCATATATACCATATCCAACTATAGCTTTGTAATAGGATTGTGTCTCATTTATTTCCCAACATGATTTTAAACTGGTAAAACATCTCTGTGTGTGTTTAACTGTTTTTAAGTGTTGGGTTTGTGTAGTCTCTTGCCTCTAATAATGTTTATATGGGTGTGCAGCCATTTGGTATGTTTTCTTTTCTTACATGTGATAGTACTTGCCTTCCTACATACAGTTTTCACCCCTCTTTTCTTGTAATTTCAGTGTTATTTGTGGTGCCCGCCCAAAATTTATACACTACATTCAAAACCGATTGCCACACTAATCAGTAACTACCAGGAACTTGGCAAAAACCAAAATCAAATTTAATCTAATCACATCTTCTAAAGCAAAAAATATTCCTGACCATGATTTTTGCTGTGCCACCTACAACTGTGACAAACATGGGCATAATTATAGCAATAGCAGCCATAGCAACTGCTCTGGGGCCCATATATATAAATAGTTTGGGGGCTTTCTGCTCCCCAGCACTACTCTGTGAGATCTCTAAGATATGGTGTTATTATTTATACCTTGAAAGGGTTTTTTCACTACAGAAATGAGCTTTCAACATGTAGGGACAAGTAATTGAAGACTTTTTTCTAAATACATTGCTCTTTTGATTTTACTTTGGTCGTGAGATTAGATAGATTTATCCGCTCTGAGTGCACACAGGTTTCTCTGTCTATGATCACTTCCTGATTAGACAGAGAGCAGGGACTGATGACACTATGGACTGAGCTCACTGTCAGAGCAGACTCTTTATCTCTAAGGCTATGTTCACACGGCTTAACGGGGGGACTTAATACCGCCCGGCATTTACGCGGTGTGGCGGGGGGGGGGTGTGGGGGCGTGAGCGGGGGGGCGGCACTTCGCCGGCCCATTTACTTTCATTACCAGCGGTGCGTATACGCCGCTAGAAAGTGACATGTCAATTATCTCCCCGCCCGGCGGAGTCGCCGAGCAGGGAGAGGAGACGTAATCCATAGTTCTCTATGAGAACTGTGGATTACCATAATGACTGGTCCGTTTTCAGCCTGTAATTTGCGCACTTCGGCGTGTAATTACGGACCGAAATACGGCCCATTTTAAGCCGTGTGAACATGGCCTTACACGATTAGCTTTTGTTTACAGATAAGTAATTGTTTTCACTCCTCAGGGCACTTGCAGCTTTGTTTACTGAAGATTAAATTTCCTTTGTAATGTCTCAGCTAATTACAGAGACTCTGAATACACTAATCACTGCTATAGAATCATTCACATCCTAGTAAAGGCAGAGTGAGTGCTTGGGAGAGCATGGTGAGAAAACACCTTGAATTGTTGCTGCCTATACTGCTGTTTTAGATTATTGTCATTAGGTGGCAGGGTACTATTTCATTTTGCTATGGGGCCCTTTAAAGTCTAGTTAAGCCTTTGGTGACAAAGATCTTCTTGGCAGCGAACAGGTTAATTAAAGAAAAGATTTTTGGTTATTTGCTTCACACTCAGCTCTTCCATTAATTTTTAACTGTTAAACTCATGGTTAATTGATACAAACTCATGCCGTTAATTGTTTTCTACATAAGGAATCAACTGTCCTTTTGGTAATTAATGTAATTTTGAAGTAGGAATAATAAATTATGAAATATTTGCGTTTACAAGAGACCTCCAGCTACTTGGCGCATTTGTTAGAATGTAATATTACAAAGGTAACACTGATACCTAAAGACAACTGTAAGATACAATCTAAGAATCAAACAACAAATAAGCACAGAGAAGTCTTGTGAAATTGTAAAACTACTAGAAAGTGGGAGACGTCAGAAAGCAGCAGCAGCTCTCTCAACACCTTTATTGCGGAATGCATATACTCAGAAGTTTCACGCCTCTCTCTCCTTCATCTCAGAACAAACTTTTATCTTTGGTCTCAAGAGCACTTGACCCTCACCTTTTACTGCAGATGCCAAAAGGAGTGTGTGTGAGACAGGGGTCAATTACGAAAAGAGGAAAAAAATGTTAAGAGTCAGATTTGGAAGTCAAGAGGCAGACGGCTTTATTCCAGAAGGCTCACACTGAGAGGGATGTCAGAAATCTCATCTTCACTTTAACTGCAGGGTAACCAATTATTGGCAACACTTACTGATCTCTGGGAACTGTTTTGCATGCACCACTGCTACTGACATCTTTAGACAATCTGATCATCAACAACTATGCCTTCCACAGCCTTCAGCTAGCATGCAGAAACTTCTTGAAAGTTAGCTCAGGGCACTCAATGCTAAAGGTTCATTATCCAGAAGAGTAGCATTTTAACCTCTTCTGTACTTCACAGATGAACGCCAAATGCTGTTAACTGATTTTTCTGCTATGTTCAGAGAAAGAAATTATTGCATATTAACAAAATTAATTAAAAATCTACATGTCAAAGCTGAAGAAGATCAAGAGAAAATTCCCATCAAATACTAAAATTCTACATTGTCTTTGAATGTATGTAATAACTACGAATAATCCCAATAATTGTTACCACATAGGAACATCCATATTTTCTTGTATGCTGAAAATGATTGATTCAGTCAGCAAAGTGCGAGGATATTTATTTAACCCCAATATGAATAGTAAGGCAAGCTAAAGACTATGAGCATCTATGACTCCCTAAAAATAAATACATGTGTATAAATATTGCATGAGGCACGAGTTAGTTTATAAGGCACATCCCTCAATTCAGGACCCTCAACTAGGTTTTCCAAGATTTTCAAAAAGCACTGTGAAGCCAGGATTGTGCTCAAATAATAATTAACCCGTACTCTCCCACCAATCCAATACCACTAGAACTCCAGTATCTCTCTATTGTGACATTACAAAGATCATTTATGTGACTGTGTAGCCAGTTACTGGTCTCAGTAGTCTCTGCTTGCTTGCATGCATGGCACATGTTTGCTGAAGCCAGTAACTGGGTGCACATCAAACAAGTGATGTACATATCACCACCGCTGCGGGAGTTATGGGAGACGCCAGAGCGCCAGCAGGAGAGGGTGAATACTGGATACTTTTTATCTTAGCCCCCGTCTGACCTGTAGAGGGGTTTCCAAAAACCTTTGAAAACCTCTTTAAAGGGGTTTTGCCAGGACGTGCCTTATCTGCTTAGATGCAAATGTAAACAAGCCATGCTGAGCTAAGAGAGAGAGAGACAGACTGCCAGAGCACAGAGCTGCATAAGGGATCGTCTGAAAACTACACTCAAATAATCAAACTACAACTAGTGGATTCTGTATACAAAAGACAACACCTTTTCTCCACAGCAGCTTGAAAGCTTCTTCATGTTCTCTGTCATCAGATAAAGCAGGGATCTATTCAGATAATCACACTACAACTAGTGGATTCTGTATAAAAAACACAACATATTTCTACCCGATGCCTTGAAAGCTTCTTCAGCTCCCTTTCATCAGATAAGAAGTGTGCTCTGCTCAAGCCCGGCCAGCAGCTCTTGTCAGGTCGTATCTAATAGAAGCTTTGAAGTAACTAAGGGCAGGTAAGGCAGCCTGTAGCTCTCTCAGGATGCAATTTTTGTAATCACATATATTTAGAAAAGTGATTAAATACCCATTTTGGAGGATCCCACGTCAACATTACATCGTGGCAAAACCCCTTTAAGCCAGAGTGAAAAGTGACCACAAAGAGCACCCCTTGCTCTGCAGTGCTTAGACCCATGCTTTTGTGACAGCACCTAAGTGGGAGACCTACCGGTAGTAGCAGGGTACTAACTAAACTATCACTATGATCTAACAGGACATGCAAAAAAGGGCTGACTAAATTGTCAAAAAAAAGCTCTTCTTGTTATACTACATCCATCAACTCATAGATCATACAGAAAATCTAAGTTTATCTTTATATTTTAGCTGTTTTGAGACATAGATATTTTCATGAATGGAGTTGTATACATGAATTTTTTTTTAGCTTCTGCTAATAAACATATATATGTATATATATAGTGCTGAACTGACTGTGAGTGCCGATATACAGTCAGTTCAGCACTAGCACTATCACTGATGACTGTCTGTTGACATTTGACTGCTGAGAATGGTGCATGACCAGTTTAGCCAATCTGTTACTTCAGCAGTCAGGTGCCTTTCCATTGAAATTTGGAAGGGAGAGGCATGGACCGCACATCCTCACACTATACGTTGGTCTAATGTTTCTCAGCAAAACTTCACAAAAATGGACAGGAGGTTCTTAGTATACTTTTTGATCAAAACACATAGGCTCACTTATGGCGGACATTGCTGCTGTGATGCTGCGCTGGTGTGGTGGCGCAGCCCAGACCCAGGGGGCTAGGTCTGGTAGCAGTGGGGCTGTTGGGCCACTAGGCTGTGCCCCTCATCTGTGTTTTTGCTGCAGTGGTGGCCAACATGCAGTGCTGCCCCCATTTAGTCTAGGGACCCACTTTATAGAGGTCGCCATGAAGTGACAAGTGGGCCTATACTGTTTGATCAAAAGATATACTGGGAACCCCCTGCTCATTTTTGTAGGGTTTTGCTGAGAGGCATTGGATCGACATATGGTGTGAGGATGTGCGGTCTATGCCTCTCCCTTTCATGTTTGTATGCATTCCCATTGAAATCATTGCTTCTGAGTGGGGGTGTCACATGAATGCCATGAGACTGCTCAGGCCCCTGATTAGCTGCAATGATCACTCTTTCACCTTAAGCTACATTTGTACTTGCACACAAACACATATATATTATATATATTATATATATATATATATATATAATATATATACACTCACCGGCCACTTTATTAGGTAAACCTGTCCAACTGCTCGTTAACACTTAATTTCTAATCAGCCAATCACATGGCGGCAACTCAGTGCATTTAGGCATGTAGACATGGTCAAGACAATCTCCTGCAGTTCAAACCGAGCATCAGTATGGGGAAGAAAGGTGATTTGAGTGCCTTTGAACGTGGCATGGTTGTTGGTGCCAGAAGGGCTGGTCTGAGTATTTCAGAAACTGCTGATCTCCTGGGATTTTCACGCACAACCATCTCTAGGGTTTACAGAGAATGGTCCGAAAAAGAAAAAAACATCCAGTGAGCGGCAGTCCTGTGGGGGAAATGCCTTGTTGATGCCAGAGGTCAAAGGAGAATGGGCAGACTGGTTCGAGCTGATAGAAAGGCAACAGTGACTCAAATAGCCACCGTTACAACCAAGGTAGGCAGAAGAGCATCTCTGAACGCACAGTACGGCGAACTTTGAGGCAGATGGGCTACAGCAGCAGAAGACCACACCGGGTGCCACTCCTTTCAGCTAAGAACAGGAAACTGAGGCTCCAATTTGCCCAAGCTCATCGAAATTGGACAGTTAGAAGATTGGAAAAACGTTGCCTGGTCTGATGAGTCTCGATTTCTGCTGCGACATTTGGATGGTAGGGTCAGAATTTGGCGTCAACAACATGAAAGCATGGATCCATCCTGCCTTGTATCAACGGTTCATGCTGGGGGTGGTTGTGTCATTGTGAGTGGAATATTTTCTTGGCACTCTTTGGGCCCCGTGGTACCAATAGAGCATCGTTGCAACACCTTGTGGAATCCATGCCACGAAGAATTGAGGCAGATCTGAAGGCAAAAGGGGGTCCAACCCGTTACTAGCATGGTGTACCTAATAAAGTGGCCGGTGAGTGTATATATAAATATATATATCTTTATTTATATATTTATATATATATATATATATATATATATATATATATATATATACTGTCATATGAAAAAGTTTGGGCACCCCTATAATCTTAATCATTTTTAGTTCTAAATATTTGGGTGTTTGCATCAGCCTTTTCTATTTGATATATCGAATAACTTATGGACACTGTAATATTTCCGGATTGAAATGAGGTTTATTGTACTAACACAAAATGTGCAATATGCATTAAACCAAATTTTGACCTGTGCAAAAGTATGGGCACCCCAACAGAAAAGTGACATTAATATTTCGTAGATACTCCTTTGGCAAAAAATAACAGACTCTAGTCGCTTCCTGTAGCTTTTAATCAGTTCCTGGATCCTGGATGAAGGTATTTTTGACCATTCCTCTTTACAAAACAATTCAAGTTCAGTTAAGTTTGATGGTCGCCGAGCATGGACAGCCCGCTTCAAAGTATCCCACAGATGTTCAATGATATTCAGGTCTGGGGACTGGGATGGCCATTCCAGAACATTGTAATTGTTCCTCTGCATGAATGCCTGAGTAGATTTGGAGCTGTGTTTGGGATCATTGTCTTGCTGAAATATCCATCCCCGGCGTAACTTCAAATTCATCACTGATTCTTGTACATTATTCTGAAGAATCTGCTGATACTGAGTTGAATCCATGCGACCCTCAACTTTAACAAGATTCCTGGTGCCGGCATTGGCCACACAGCCCCAAAGCATGATGGAACCTCCACCAAATTTTACAGTGGGTAGCAAGTGTTTTTCTTGGAATGCTGTGTTTTTGGGACGCCATGCATAACGCCTTTTTGTATGACCAAACAACTCAATGTCCACAGGACCTTCTTCCAAAATGAAGCTGGCTTGTCCAAATGTGCTTTTGCATACCTCAGGCGACTCTGTTTGTGGCGTGCTTTCAGAAACGGCTTCTTTCGCATCACTCTCCCATACAGCTTCTCCTTGTGCAAAGTGTGCTGTATTGTTGACCGATGCACAGTGACACCATCTGCAGCAAGATGATGCTGCAGCTCTTTGGAGGTGGTCTGTGGATTGTCCTTGACTGTTCTCACCATTCTTCTTCTCTGCCTTTCTGATATTTTTCTTAGCCTGCCACTTCTGGGCTTAACAAGAACTGTCCCTGTGGTCTTCCATTTCCTTACTGTGTTCCTCACAGTGGAAACTGACAGGTTAAATCTCTAAAACAACTTTTTGTTTCCTTCCCCTGAACAACTTTGTTGAACAATCTTTGTTTTCAGATCATTTGAGAGTTGTTTTGAGGAGCCCATGATTCCACTCTTCACAGGAGATTCAAATAGGAGAACAACTTGCAATTGGCCACCTTAAATACCTTTTCTCATCATTGGATACACCTGGCTATGAAGTTCAGAGCTCAGTGAGGTTACAAAACCAATTTTGTGCTTCAGTAAGTCAGTAAAAAGTAGTTAGGAGTATTCAGATCAATAAAATGATAAGGGTACCCAAATTTTTGCACCGGTCAAAATTTGGTTTAATGCATATTGTACATTTTGTGTTAGTACAATAAACCTCATTTCAATCCGGAAATATTACTGTGTCCATCAGTTATTAGATATATCAAAATTGAAATGGCAGTTGCAAACACCAAAGATTTATAACTAAAACTTATTAAGATTTATTGGGGTGCACAAACTTTTTAATATGTCTTTATATATATATATATATATATATATATATATATTATATATATATATATATATATATATATATATATATGTGTGTATCTATCTATATCTATATATATATATATATATATATATATATATTGTCACGGTTCATGCCGCGGTCCCTGCCTTGGACCGTCGGCCTGTCTGTGTCTGCCATGTCTCTGCTGGGCTCCCTGTGCAGGGTTCCCAGCAGCCTGTGTTCTGCTTTGTACTTGCCTGTCCTGTCCAGTCTTGTTGCTTCCTGGGTCCTGTCTGTGCACTGTGCCTCCTAGGGCGTGCGCGCGGCTTTCTGGCTTTGAGAGGAAGCCCTGGCCCTTACTCTGGGTCAGTTCATTGCAGTCTGTTGCAGTCTCTTGCTGTGTCCAGCTGCTTCCCATCTTGAGCTCCTGCCAGCATCTCAGGTCTGCTGTTGGAGACTTTAACCCCTGAGTTGCTGGTCCAGTTGGCCATCTGTCTGTTGTCTCCGGTGTCTGATGTATCCTGCCGTGTTCCCTGGTCTGTACCTGCTGTGTTACCCGTCCAGTTCCTGCCGTATCCTGTGGTGCTCTGTGTACGTTTATCCCTCCTGTATCCTGCTGTACATGTTCCTGTGTTCCCGTATACCACTACCTGGATTCCTGTCCTGCACCTCGGCTGTCACCGCAGGTAGCCGCGTCAGGGGTAGCGACCTGGGGGTCCCGCAGCCAAGTCCATCCCGCTTTGCGGCGGGCTCTGGTGAAGACCAGGGGCCCCTTAGACTCCGCTCCCTGGCGTGGTCCTCCAGCTACCACCTCGCCTGCGGTGATCACAGAGGATCCACACCCGGATGTCAGCGGTCGGCGCCTCAGTATCCGTTTGTCATCGCCCGACCCTTACATATATTTTATATATACAGTATATATATATATGTGTGTGTGTGTGTGTGTTTGTGTGTGCGCAAGTACAAATGTAGCTTAAGGTGAAAGTACTGTGGCAGATGCCTAACATGGATGCCTGACATGGATATCAAAGTCCAGGAAAATGCCACAAGGAACAGCTGAAGATCTTAAAACTACATTAAGAGACTGATCTGACATTTTTTGCCATTTACTCTTCTGTTCTTTTCCAGAATGTACCTGGAGCAGTATGTGCCAGGCCTGCAGAGTGCTGTAAATTTTCAATTCTCCTGTTCCACATTAATAAAGGAGTCATATAAAAATGATACAGCATGTGAATTTCAGAGCTGAACATTCTTGCTCTTGCAATGAATTTGGTGAGCACCTATGACAGCTGAGAATCTACTTTAGTTATTGTTAGTAAAACAATTGTAGATCAACTGTCAAGTGTACATGTTAGAAATGTTAACGTAATCATACATCTTATCTTCACGTGCAGTGGCAGTAATAAAAAAAAAACTGTGAATTGCCGGTTATGTGACACGTGTTTAAACTTTATACCCTTCAGATTACTGTAAGTGGCAGTGCTGTGTGTGCAATACAGCAAGTACAGGAACACAATATGAGCAAAAAAAATCAGACATTTAGTTTATTTAGTAGAATGTAATGCTACTGCTCTGTGTGAAGTAGCAGATGTGGTCCTGAAATTCCAATGCTGTCATCCAACAACTAATCTCCATTATTATTTCAGGGAACGTCAAATTTTAGTAAAATGGAAAAAAAAATAAAATAAATAAAACAGGAAAATAATAGGAAAAACCTTTAAAACAAATACAAAGCAAAATGGGAGATAAATGAAGAGGTACAGGGTGCTCAATTCAGATAATGTATTCTCACACACCATATTCAGTAGCATAAAATCTTGCAGAGTTACAAAGAACATCTCTCACTCTGAAATACCTGTATTACACAGAATACCCACTGATTTGAATAGGTATCATGATATGTGTAGCTTCTCCTGTGGTGGCGCTATGTAAGTTTTCCAACATATTACAACTGATCATGAGGGGTTGCCAACATAGACACTTTGCGATCTGCTTACTCTCATAATACCTGTCCAACAAGTAGATAGTCAATCAAAGAACCTCTTTAACATGAGCATGTCTGTGTTCCCATCCCTGTGTTCCAAAAATAGAATTTTTTAAATGTTTAATAAAAAAAAGAAAGAAAGAACCAGAATGCTCTCACATATATACTAAACATATTTATGGATTTTATATGCCTGATGTATATCAATGTATATGGCTTTTTCTCGCTCTATTGCACAAGTGTGCCCGACAATGTTTTCGATACAGGGGATTCCACAATGTGATGTTCCCACCATGCTGTTTCACAGAGCCATAGCAAGCTTTAGGCTCACACTTTATGGTCAAGCTGCGGGTGGTTGTGCAGCAGGGATTGGAATATTAGCTATGCTATTCCAAGCTGAGCCTGTTAGAAGGACATTGGTGATGGAGGGGTCTAAACCGCAAGGCAGAAAGCTACAGAGCTCCAAAGGGTTAAAGTTTGTCAGTAAGAAACATAGACAAGTTCTTGTGCTGGAGATAAGACACAGCAGGGAGTAAATCAATCTTGGAATTTGTGTACACAAGCAATAGTCATTATTTACTTCCGCCTATATGTTTAAAGCTAATCAGTGAAATACCAATAACCCTTTAATAGTGCATGTTATAACTAGAGATGAGCAAGCAGTAAAAAGTTGTAGTTCGATTAGAACCTTGAACTTTAGTGTGTTCGGTTCGAGGTTCTATTCGAACTCAAACCCCATTAAAGCCAATGGGAGAAGATGTTCTGGTTAATTTTTATACCTATACAGGTGAGGAGAAACCATCCATAACAGTAAATTGGATACATGGAACAACTTAGTGAACAACATTTGGCTTTAAGAGTGACAGAAAGAAATTGAGAGGCTAAAATACTTAAAGGGGTTGTCTCGCTACAATGATTGGGTTTTAATTAAAAAAAACTTTAAAAAAGCAGTTTGCAATAATGTTCATTAAAATGTCTTGATTTGAGTTTCCCTGTTATAGTAGTGCATAGCATGAAATCACTATGCAGCGACTGTTGATTTTTATCTCACTGGCTGTCAGTCCTGGTGACTCATCTGTTTCTGAATACAGGTCAGAGCACAGAGCCCCTCTGGCACAGTATGCTTCAGTAGGGAAGGGAGGGGAAGGGGGAGGGCTTCTGTGTCTGTGTGGATTAACCCTGTGTTTGCCTGCTCCCTCCTGCTCTCTACACAGATTGAGGAGAGCAGAGGTGAGGCTGATCTGTGGTCAGTAGGATGTGACAGCAGTGAAGTGTGTTACTATAATCATGATGTGTCTGTGGAGCTTTGACTATACTAATAGAACAGATCAGGGGGGCATGTGAACGGTTCATATCCCTCCCTGCTCTGCTATATTAGTGACACATCGTGATTATAGTAACACACTTCACAGCTGCCCTCTGTCTGTTTTGACAGGGTTTGTTTGTTGTTGCTTGAGATGTGGAGATTTGTATGCTAAGCAGGAGGTATAGGAACCTTTATATCCCCCCCTCTCTGCTATTAGCATACACAGCTTCACAGACCTCTCCACACTCATAGATCAGCCATCTTCCTGTTGTCTCCTGACTCTGTGCAGCTGATTCAGCAGTGAGCAGCAGATCTAGGCAGGCACACACAGGGTTAACTCTAGCAGCAAACTCCCTCCCACCCCCCCCCCTTGCTGTATAGAAGTTACTGCTGTGTGCTGAGGGGAGGGGGGAGGAGAAGAGGCAGACAAGAAAGATGCCCGTGAATTCAAAAATCCTTTGCTGCCAGACACGTTGAAGTAGGCTGAAAGCTTGTAGTGAGACAACTCCTTTAATTCCTTTCAATGGCCAACTGAAAAAATGAGGACAACTTGCAATCGCTACAGGAGGTGCAGCGGCAAGTGCATCCTGAGGTGGCCTAAAAGCCCCTTTGACACATAGGAGATTTGGAGACGGTGTGTTATACAATTACTGAACTCCCAAAAACTGAGCTTTTGGGCACGAAATAAGATTTAGTTAATCCAAGCACTCTGTATAATATATATATCCATGTATATGAGAGTTAGGCATTATGTGAACCTGCAAATGTCACCAGCTTCTGGGTGTGGGAAAGATGCAGCCAGCAATACCAAACTCCAGAACTATTGATGTCTATGGAGAGGAAAATGCTATTTAACTAAGATCAGTCTGTACAGTACAAAGAGTGAGCTGAAAATGGTGTACACAAGGCAATAGAGTGAAATATTTATAACATGATCATGTGATTTTAGTAGCCAATGACAGCCCTACATATATATTTATATATACAAAACTGACATAATAGGAAATCCAGGAGTAGATCCTAAAGTATTAAATGCCAGAATTTATTTAAATAAAAGAACAATTGCAACGCGTTTTGCTTGCTTACTAGCAAGCCTTATCAGGCATATGATCCCATTCCTGCCGCGACGTCTAAGAGGTTAAACAGCGCAGGACGGCGCCAGTACCCTTTCCGTGCTGTGACCGCCGAGTGTTAGCTGTAATTAGCAGCTAACACCCCGCGGTTATGTAGCGGGATTGCACTGTGATCCCACTACACAGCCCCTTACCGACACCTGGGCATACCCATACATCCAGGTGGGTTAAGGGGTTAATTAATTTATATTATTTAATTTAATATTAATTTTATATTATATAATTTAATATTCATTTAAAGGGGTTTTCTCACTACAAAGATCATATCTGTAATGATGGGGACAGTAAAAATAAGCATTTCTGCAATTGGTTTGCAAATCATTTAGTATAGCAGATATGAGCTAATCTGCTTTGCTGTGATTGGCTGCGTTGGCTGTGTTGGAACATGCTCCCTGGCTGGACACGTCCCCTGTGCTGTGATTGGCTGCCTGCACACTGTGCTTACTCCCTTCTGAGCTGTGGAAAATGAAAGTGAAACTACCTGCCTTATCTTTCTGTAATGTCTGTGTCTGTAATGTCTCATTTATGCTCATCTCTCAGCCCTATGTGAAGGATCCGGACAATTACTGAGCTTCTAGCTGCTAGATTCACTCTCCCTCCATCTAACCCAGCTTTGGACACTGCTCCCCCCCATATAACCCAGCCGTATTATTATTATTATTTCTTTTAAAGCGCCAATGATTCCAGGGCGCTGTACATTCGAGGGGGGTTACATACATAACATATGTCAAACGAGTACAATGATAAATGACAAAGGGAGAGAGGACCCTGGCCGCGAGGGCTTACAATCTACAAGGAGGAGGGAAGAGACAGAAGGTGAGGGGCAGACATGTTTGTGGGGTAGTACTGTGGCAGCAGGGTTATTGTAGGTTATAGGCAATCCTGAAGAAATGGGTTTTCAGGTTGCTTTTGAAACTGGTGAAGGTAGAGGAGAGTCTGATGTGTTGGGGCAGTGAGTTCCAAAGTATTGAGGAAGCATGGGAGAAGTCTTGGAGATGGTTATGTGAGGAGCTGATAAGGGGAGAGCAGAGGAGAAGGGCCTGTGAGGAGCGGAGATTGCGTGAGGGGAGATATCTGGAGATTAGGGCGGAGATATATGGAGGGGAGAGGCTATGGAGAACCTTGTAGGTCATGGTTAGTAGCTTGAAATGAATTCGCTGGGCAATGGGAAGCCAGTAAAGGGATTGGCAGAGGGGAGAGGCAGAGGAGTAGTGAGGAGAGTGGTGAATAAGACGGGCAGCAGAGTTGAGAATGGTTTGAAGGGGAGCAAGGGTGGTGGCTGGGAGGCCACAGAGAAGGATGTTGCAGTAATCTAGGCGGGAGATGACAAGGGCATGGACAAGCATTTTTGTAGTGTTGTAGTTGAGGAATGAGCGGATGTGAGAGATATTTTTCAGGTGGAGGCGGCTAGCAGAGGTAAGGGTTTGGATGTGTGATTTGAAAGACAGAGCGGAGTCCAGGATTACCCCAAGGCAGCGGACTTGTTGAACAGGTGAGAGTGTACAGCCGTTGACTGAGATAGAGAGATCAGGGGGAGGGGTAGAGTGAGACGATGGAAAGATGATGAGTTCAGTTTTCTCCACATTTAGTTTAAGGAGACGGGAGGAGAAGAAGGAGGATATGGACGATAGAAGGTCTGGGATCCGGGAGAGAAGAGAGGTAAGATCTGGGCCAGAGATGTAGAGTTGGGTATGATCAGCATACAGGTGGTAGTGAAAGCCATGTGATGCTATGAGCTGACCAAGGCCAAGAGTGTAAAGAGAGAAGAGTAGTGGGCCCAGGACTGACCCCTGGGGGACAGAGGGAGGCCGGGGGAGGAGGTAGGGTGAGAATGAGAGATGCTGAATGTCCGATCAGTGAGGTACGAGGAGATCCAGGAAAGGGCCAAGTCCGTGAGGCAAAGGGAGGAGAGGATTTGTAGCAGGAGGGTATGGTCGACAGCATCAAAGGCAGAAGACAGGTCTAGAAGGAGGTGTTCTGGTTACAAGGAGCTTGTGGAGCAAGGGGACAGCTCTGCAGACATGAGAATTGACCATTGCAGGGGGTCTGCAGAGCTGTGACATCCTCTCCCTTCCACTGCTCACACAGAATGACAATGTCACCAGTCTTCAGTGAGGGGAGACAAGCCTACTGGGAAGAGACATTGACCCATGGATTTGAAGCTGTAAACGACAGAAACAGCTGAAGTCTGTGAAAGCTTGTGATGAGAAATCCCCTTTGGTATTATTTAATTTTATATTGTTTGATAATTATAAATAAGTTTGTATTATTTTAGTGGTATAAGCAGAGAAATAATTGTTTTCTTTTGCCCTAATGGCAAATCTTGTTCCAGCATGACAACTTTGACCTCAGTTAGACCACTTTTAACTTTGTTTGACTGTTCTGACACTTATACGCCTACTTTTGGTGTCCCACATTAATAAATGTGTCTAATCCTATGAATATCATGCAACACACCCCCACATCTTTAGTGGATTACAAAGTGTTGGGGCATTTGCAGATAGCGCCAAAAGTAGCAGTGCGACTCTTCATACATCTATAGAACAGGGCTACAACAGATTATTGGCTCAATGTACACCAGAAACCTGGCCTAGCCCCATTTATACATGTCGCCCTATGAGTCTAAACACTGACAGTGTCCAGTCATTACAGACTGTATCAAACTGTGTTGAGATTCACCCTATGGATAAAAGAAAAGATAGCACCCAGTTGTCAGTTAGACTTGGTCTACATGGTACATTTTTGTATAATTTTTGTGGAGGACAATACCTACAATACTAAAACAGACATATCAGATGAGGACACAGTTCCCCTATAACTACCAAATTGTCATGACAAATTCTCCTGACCACTGCAAGATTTGCTGGCAAAATATCTTTGTCCACTGATTTCACACCCCCAAAACTATTTAGAACCTACATCAGATGACTTAAAAATTCAGACTCCAGACCTCTCAATCAATGGGGACCACAGACCACATTCGTAAATTAATGCAGGCCCTAAACCAGATATTATATTATAAAAATTTGTGTTAAGTCATCTTGGTGGCTTCATAAGACAGAAACTTTTGTACCAGGGGACAGCACATGCCATCCGTGAAGTCTCGAAGCCAGTAACTATGCATTTTCTTTTGAAAAACGTAAATTAAGTTATTCAGTTCTGTGTTATAAGATGAGGCTCAGTAGAGATACATGGCTCACAGTCTGAATCAACGTTGTTCCCCATCTCTGACCTATGGACTGCAACATCTTCATCGGCTGCCTCCTCTAGGCTCCATGTCTCTGGTGACTTTGATACTGGAAGAGTGGCATCATGTGGCACTGGTCTCATGGCTGGAGGCAGATTGGGATATTCAATGGATTTCTTATTCTCAGAAGAGAAACCAGAGACATTTCTTAGACAGAAGTAACAGCTAAATTAAGTGAAAGTGAAACATGTCCTCATACTGCATCCCTGTATTCTAGTGATGAGGTGTTTTATTACTCAGGTTATGTATTTACTTACTCTATATTTATGTTGTATTTGATTAATTCCTAGTCATAACTATACTTAATTGGGTTATTTCACCTATACCTGTTAACCACTTGAGATTGTAAGTATTTGGATCCTCTGGTGGTGTTGTCTTAATATTTATAAGTATTAATTCTATGTGTTTATCTTTTATTTAATTTCAATAAAGATTGCATTTTTACTTTAGCATACTACTTTTTCCTTTTGGTGCTTTTTTTTCTAGAATTGGCCACTAGTCACATGATCCTTCTGTTACGCCATATAATTGGGACAGCAAACGGCATTGACTTGTAAGAACCTCTCAACCACCCTTTAAGATCAACAGCACATCTTGCACAACAGAAATTAGGAGCCCAGGATTTGTCTTGATCACCAGTCGTGCATCCAAAGTACAGCTCATAGGCTTTCATGATGACAGCTGTGATGGTTCATCTTTGAGGCTTAAGCGTGTACTCTCCACAAATGTAACAGAAGGTATCGCGACTTTTCTGACACTGACGAGACATTTTAGCTATATCAGATTGTACTATAGTATTGTATAGCTGCTTAGATTTGAAATAACTTGAAATATCTGTGCAAGCAGATTTTACAGCCTATGTCAAGTTGTGCCTAGTCTGTAACAATTCCACTGAAGTTTTGCAACTTCAATAAAATGCAAGGAATTCATGTCTTTGCTTGCCTACAAATTACATAATGTAGTGCTGTGTGTCGCGAACCTGCATGCCCTGTTTCTCCCCTACCTTGCCTGCTCCCGCTGTGGTCCAGTGGTCAGTCCATATTCACCTGTCCCTGCTTACTGGCGTCTTCCTCCTCCGGCTGCTGCTTCCTCTGCTGCACTTCCAGTTCTGACCACTAGGGGCACACGCTGACTTCCTTTGATTTAAAGGGCCAGCACACATCATGCAACTTCTTTCCCAGCCTATCTCTCTTCTCTTTAGGGTATTTAGGATCACACTTCCCATTACCTGCCGTCCAGTTGTTGGTGTCCTTCCCTAGTGTCAGTCCTCTCCTGTGCATTTCTTTGGTTGTATTCCTGTTGCCGAATCTTATTATGTACAAGACCCTGCCTTGCCTGCTGTCTCCCCTGATTACTTACATGTGCCCTTACTATGTACCTGATTCTTCCTCCGGTACCACGTTACCCGATTAGTCGGCTTTCTCTGTGAGGACCTATGTGCAGGGTTGAGATATGGGGGCTTCCGGCACCAAAGTCCTTCCAGCCTTGCCGTGGGCTCTGTTGAAGACTGGGAAGTCCCATATACTTCGCTCCTCAGCGTACGTTATGGGAACCCTCCAGGTGATCAGCAAATCCGCCTACTGTCCTCGCAGCCAGATTGTGACACAGAACATCAGATACAGTGCCTCACAAAAGGGAGGACATCCCTCATATTTTTGCAAAAATTGTATTATATCTTTTCATGGGACAACACTAAAGATATGCTACTTTGATATAATTTAAAGTAGTCAGCTTGTATAACAGTGCAAATTTGAGTGACCTCAAAATACCTCAACACACAGCCATCAATTTCTAAACCAATAGCAGCAAAAATGAGCACACTCCTAAGAGAAAATGGACAAATTGTGCCCAAAGTGTCAAAGTGTCTAATAACTTTCCAAATTAGATAACTGAAAGAAGCCTGTTGGTAATAAAGGCAATTAAATTGCAGTGCAGTCCTGCAAGTGAAAAATGCACTAAAACTGCACAGTGTGAATGCATCCTTAATGGTCACCAAACAGTGGCTGCACACAACTAAACTGGCTTCCAGTGCCAAAATACTTCACTGATCGAAAGTGGAAGCTGGTTTATTGATAATTATAGCATTTGATGTTGTCTAATGTAGCCATATACACTATATTCATCCCTCATCATCTAAATCTTACATGAAAAATGAAAGGATAAAATCCAAATCTTTAAAAAAAAATTGCCACATTGTGTACTCACTAACAAGAAGAAAATGATGATCACATGATTACTTTGGTTCCTGACTTAAATCACATTGACTCATTTTCACAGCTACATTAATAAGAACTACAAAATTGTAGTTAATAAGATAGATAAAATAAAGAACACAAAGAAACAGAAATGCCACAGAAAATTGGGAATTAGAGACGAAATAAATGCTTATGGAAAAGTATCTAATCACAGTACAGAAAATGGGTCATTACAATACCCACAATAGGTAGTTGATAACTTATTAGCATCATTAGCTTGAATGATGTACTGCCATGAGTAAGGTTGATGCGCTTACATGTCCAATGAAGCCTTTCTTTCCTAGGCAAGAAAATCAATATAGTGAGTAATTATTGTAGATGAATTTCAATAACTTGAACACAATGTTTAACCATTATCAGTACTATACTTCATAGATCTCTGCACAACTAATCAACAAAGTGATTACTAACCATGTTTAAAGATGTCTAACAAGTTCTATTATTATATCCGCTATGAACTATGAGGGACATTTTGACAAATAAAAATTAAAGCAAGAATATTACTACTTAGCTTCATAAGCCATATGCAAATAATTACTGTTCTAAGAACAGTTACTGCAGAAATAACAGACCAAGTAAGGTAAATAAGGTTGTCCATCAGGAGAGGCTTGTGTGATTGAATGAAGCAATAGCCTCTGGTTTTTGGACAGCACGTGGCATAGGAGTGAAGAGGAGCCAATTGGGGGGCACTACAGATTGGCAGAGGTAGAGGACAAGAAGGTAAGTATGCATATTTTTCCTAGTTTCTCCACTCTTACCCCATAAAACATTAATTTAAAAAAATGGAATACCCATCTGATTCAAGGAGAGGTAATTAACATGAACGTGCAATTCTACATACCACCAAGATGTGTTTACTTTCCAATATATTATATTTTGGCAACAGAAAAATATTACATTATTAACTGCCCTTACTTTTTTATGAACCTTTATGTGATAAGCCTGTTTTAGGCCTTAAAGGGGTTTTGCCACAAAGTAAAATTGTGGGAAGCTTGCAAATGAAATAACAAACATTTTCACCATTCATTATTATTAAAAATTCTGCACCGTTTGTGTTTTAGCTGCTCCTTTAGTGATCCATTGTTTACAGCTCGTCTCCAGGGGATACGACCAGGGCTGAGAGTTCCTCACTCCTGGCCAGACATGCTCAGACATCACTTCTCCTCTCAGGCAGCTACTGAGTGTTCAAATCCCAGGTGCTGTCACTCTACTCCAGTCCTCTGTATTCCTTAGTAATTAGTCAAACAGTGCAAATAAATAAAAAAGAAACCTCAATCAGGTTTGTGCATTGATAAATAGAAAAAAAAACAAAGGTTTGGTTCCTTCAGGGATTTGAACCTAGGACCCTTGTGCCTGGAGGCAAAAACTTTACCTCTCAGCTATTCATAATGCTTTACATAAACAGACCTTTCTTTGACTGCAGAGGGGAAAGGCCTAGTGATGTCATCCTGCTTGGTCCCATGATATGAAATTCAAGCAAATCACACATGCCCCCTTCTGAGCACACAGAGCTGAAGAGTTGGATACAGGAGGTATGAAATGAGATCGTGGCAAAACCTCTTTAATGACTAGGCATTTTTTCTCATTCTTTCATTAGAGCGGTAACTTTTCTTTATTTTCCCATTAACATGGACATACACAGTCGAGTCACATTAATGTGACCACATTAACATTTTCTCACATTAGTACTTTAATCACATATTGGAAAATCTAATTCTGGACTTACACTTATCTCGGGAACAGGCCCCCGAAAGTTACAGAGCAGAATGGAGAGCTATTGCGCTTGTGCATGACTTTCCGTTCTGTTCTTTGTGAGTTTCAAGCACAGCCAAACATCAAAGTCTAGAATGGGAATACCTTTTTGACTTTCATTAACTCCTTTTGAAAGGAATGAAAAAAAACATTAATTTCTTCATTGTGGGTTTTTTTTTTTTTGGATCCTAAATCTACCCTGTTCAATGTGCAGTAAGAATGCCGTGATGACTTTGGGAGATCTCTGCGCCAGTATGATTATGGTTATACAAAATTTGTGTAGTTAATATATTTCTACTTTTGCACAATAAAACCACTTTTTTAAAGAAAAAATATTTTTGTCTTGTTTCTCAGCATCGTTATGATGACATTTCTATTTTGTCATCAACCAACTTGTATGAGGACTTATTTTTTGCAGGATGACTGGTAATCATTTTAGAGTTTATGTGACTTTTTGATCTTTTTTATTCCATTTTATTAGAAGCAGGTGAACAAGAGAAACAAAAAACAGCAATTTTGGCACTATTTGTGTAATTTTTTTTGCATTATTTACTCTATGGAAAAATAATGTAATTATTTTACAGTTTGGGGCATAATGGATGCAGAGATAACAAATCTGTATAGGTTATTTTTTTTTTTCTAAAAATATTGAAAAAGGGAAGAGAAGCTTACAATTTAGAAAGTAAATCTGTTTTCCCTTAGTCCTGTCAGCAGCACAAAGATGGGTATTTCTGGTATTGACAGGACAAACTGAATCTTTAATGAGTGTGCTACTTTACGGCGCGACCCCACGGCACAGGACATATACCGGCCGGTGTGGCGGCCGGTATTTGTCCTGTTTTGCGCCTGTCCCCACGGCCGCGGGGGGGAACGGCTTTTCTCCGCGATGAGCGGAGAACAGCCCTCCCCCCTCCCATTGAGCAGCACAGATACCGTCCGAAAACCGGCCGGAAGAATGTGCTTGCTCAATGTTTTTTGAGCGGACCGCCGGCGGCAAAACCACCTGACGGAAAACCTGTGCAGTGGGAACTGCTGCACAAGTTTTCCATAGAGCACAATTGTGCTCATTTTCGGCCGGCTTTTCAGGCGGTCTGAAAAACCGCAAACCGGCTGAAAAACCAGACGAAAACCCTTGCCGTGGGGACATGCCCTTAAAAAAAAAAAAAAAACATACACAGACTTCACCCCTTTTTAGACAGAATATCTAAGTTAGGATGGGTCCCTGTGTTGCTGAAAGGACTAATGGATTTACTTTAACAGATTTACTTTCTAAATTGAAAGCTTCCCTTACGTCAGCAGCATAATGATGGGGACATAGCAAGTAGATCCCTAGAACGGGACCTCATGCACAGATCTCAAAACCGACCTCTTAAAGGACATATATTCTGAAGATCTCTCCTGGATTTCTTAGCACCAACCAGGTAGCAGCACTACATATCTGTTTAACTGAGACCAAGGCTTGAGAGCAGCGAGCTGTTAAAAATGGGAGAGTTGGGGGCGGGATCTAGTTATGTATTTATAGAGTAGCAAGCTCAATAAAAATTCCATCTGTACTATCATTTCACGGGGGAAAGAAATCCCCATCATTGTGCTACTGAGGGATGTAAGGGAAGCTTTCGTGTCCTATTTCATGAGATTGTTAGGCAATTTTTTCTCTTATACATTGAGGCCCTATAGTAACCTAGTTTTACCACCACAAACAAAAATAATATCTGTTGCTCTCAACTCTAAGACTTCTAAATAATTAGCAGAAGATGTTTGCAGCACTCACAACATAACCGAATAGAACAAATCTTTATTTTAACAAGTCAAACAGGGATATTTCATTCTCAATAGAAACTTTTGTGTTTTTTTTTTAATTGGGACTGCTGCACACATCAATATTTATTGGAGTTTAAACATTTATTTACATTTAACATCACTTGAACCTGATTCTTTCTGTTCTTTTAAAATTCTGCTGTTTAGTTTTATATATAATGCTGAACATATAAAACATATACAGTTGAGCCCTATTATTATGACCACATCATAGTTTCAACGTCAGTAGCGCATAGCTGGAGGAAGTCACATGCGGTGAGCTGAGTTATTGAGTATATAAAGTGGTGTATAATAGGCTGTCTGAACACATCCAGTGTTGTCGTTATGGATAAAAGGGGTGATTTATCAGAGTTGCAAATAGGAGTGATCATTGGTTTTTGGGCCAAGGATGGGAGTTTTTCTGAAATACTATTACATATATTATTAAAAAACTGAGCACAATGTGCAAATTAGCTGTCATGTCAGTTCTACTGCTAAGCATGTCTAAATACTAGCAAAAAGATTGGGTGGAGGCAACGTTTCTTTGAAATCTGGGAGAGTTTTATTACTCTTCTGGCTCAGTGAGTACAAAGCACTATTAGAGAATGTTTTCTTTTAACATCTTGGTATCAGAACAGAAACGCATCTTAGGGGGAGATGATCCTATTTGAATGTCAAATTTCTACAGTTGTGTGTCCCGGGGTACCAGTAGCATCACCTGCCCTCTTTCTGCGGTACATCACTTTTGATGAGTGACTAGGTTTCTGAGTTTTGTTGGTTACTACTACCATGATCCAATTAATATAGTATTTTTTCTGCTGGTCTGGGATATTCTGAGGAGATAATAAAAACAAGCGCAACTGAAGTCTAACGTGTCTCAAATGCGGACTTTTGGTTCATTCCCTATCTCTTACAAGAGACGCATGGAAGAATAAGCTGCACCCATGCCTTATGTCCTTTAGTTTTTGCTGAAATTTTGCTGGGCCAGTGGAGCATTTGAATTCTGTTAATTTATTTTCTTTTATATGATACATGTAATTTTGTTTATTTGTTAGGAGGAATAGTACTTGGAAAAGGAGGTGTTTAGCATCGTGTGTTAAAGATGTTTGTAAGATATAATCTACATTTCTAATTTCTTCTGTCAAATGTGCAAGTACTGTATAATTCTTTGCTTCTTGGTGCTTAATAAAAAAATATTTTGAATAAATACCAGCAAAAAGTTATTCAGATGTACTGTATACCACAATGTACCTGTGGCCTTTTGTAGATCAAATGTGGTCTCTTAGTGACTATGTTTGGTCCATTCTACAGCAGTATACATCTTATTTGTAGGATAGAATGGCATTAACTACTTCATTATATTTTCTAACAAAACATACACGGACCTGAAAACAGAACCAATGTAGTCACCAGGAGACTATGTTTGATCTATCATAGGCTACACCTATGGTACATTCACACAGTATTTCTCTTTTCTATTTGCTGAGTAGCATTCTTAGAATCCAATCTTATTCTATATATATAGGCACTGCACAGCAGGGTAACCAACTCTCTGTAATTTTATAGTGTAGGAGAAAAATAATTCTATCATATAAATGAAAGTAAAAAAAAAACAACTATCAGTGATCATCATCTTTTTTCTTAAGGTTTACACTCTGCATGCACCAAAGACTTGTGAAGTACAAGCAGTGTGTTTAGCTTTTTCTGCCACCAGGGGTATGAGGCAACGGTTTGAACTAAATCCCTGGTTGCTTTCCTTCAGTTTCCAAGACAGCCACTTTTAATACTTTAACACCTCCGCTGCTGTCAAAATAAATTGTCACTGGAGTGGCAAAGCATACAGCAGGTAAAAGGTTTTTTTCCACATACTACTTTAATTTCACGGTCTTTGTGATTTAAGGTCGTTATGTTGAAGGTTGAAGGTGAAATGTATAGACATAGCCTCTAAAAAAGGAAAAGGGGGTAAATATGTAATAAATTTGGTCTGTATTTATTATGGGATCAGTATTTAATTCTCTGGTCTGTGATCTGTTTTTGTAACGGGGTTTGGTCTGGGGTATTTTTGAATTTCTGGGTCTAATCTAGGGTCTGCATTAGTTTTGGATAGCTTTTCTAAATCTGTATTTAAAATTCTTTGACACTTTCGGCATGAAAATAAGACTATGTAAAGCCAATTCACTTGCATAAAAAATCTGACATGGAAATTGCCCCATCATTAATGTGCAACATGGGCTGGAGGTGCCATTTGATTTTCACCTAAGGCAGCAGAAAGGCTATGTACAGCCCTGAAGCCAATATATTGAAAATTATAGATTATGCTTTGTTCTTAATAGTAAAGGCTCAAGAACTTAAGACCCCCTTGTGATAAATATTTGCTTTAGATAAAAGATGAGAGTCCTGTACAGGGGACCCCTTTTGCCACCAATAACTCTTGTCAGATTTTCTAAACAAGACAACATAGAACTTTAAAGAACATTCATTTTTAATTAACTTCATTATTTATAGTTACATTTGCACAGAAACATAGCTCTAAATAAATAAGTCCTGAAATCTTTATGAGTTGGCTATCCTTTAATCATGGAATGTATAAAATCTTCACCTTCACTATAATAAATCAATGGCATTGGAATCAGTCTCTAAAGTGATTTAGAGATTTCCATTGTTTTACAATATGTTGGACCACTTAACTTTGATTGGAAAATAAATTGAAGGAATTAATGTATGAATCTGGGTTTTATCGGTCCCCCTAGTACCATTTTACACTACCTTTACATTCCATCTTAATTAAAGTTTGCCGGTAATTTCTAATTGGGTTCTGAAACAACTCGTATGGGATTGCAATGCTAATTTATTAAATGAGTCATTCAGTCGAACTGATCTTTTAAACAACTTTAAAACTGCACTGTCTATGTCTCTACGCACTATTACACTGAGGAAAGAGCACAGGGGTTAACATCAAATTAAGTGGTTTGTTTGACCATGAGTAATTATGGGCTTATACATTATATTACAATACCCAATGTTAATGACTTTTATTATTTAGGATTCTCATGAAGTCTGAACACTGTGTATTGCTGTTATTCACTTTGTAATAAAGTATTTGAATTAAAAGAAAAAAACAGTTGTTCTTGTGCAACGGTCTGTTCCATTGATATTTACAAAAATACTCAAATGGATGGCATAATCCACAAATAGGATCACTCTTTCTCATTATTGTGGTTATGCGTGAGGTACTCAGCTGGTCCCAGAAATTAGGTGCCACCAGCAGGTCTGGTAATCAATTCACTGGATAAGGTCAAGAATAAGTTTAACCAGACACAGTACATGGAGTATGTTCCAACATTTATTAAAAGTAGAGCATGGACATAGTGGAGCTTGGTTGACCAAAACCAAGCAGATTCCATCACTAATTTTTTAGAAGCCCATTGGCAAATGAAAACAGGAATCTGATTATTTGCTATGGCCTCTGCACACGTTTAATATGTTGCCTTGATTGTAGAACTTTTTACTTGAACTAGCTGGAATCTGATAAGATGTCATGGGCAACAGAATGTTATCTCCACTTTTCAATGCTTTTCAATAGCTTTTGTTTACAGGTAAGAGCAGATAACACAAAAAGCTGTGACATCACTGTCAAGCTGAACTCTGTATCTGTAATACTCTACCAAAGACAAAGAAGAGTAGAGCTTCCAGCTATATTGGTGCAACCACCCCGATAAGAATAACCTATCCATATAATGTCAACTCTGTTAGGTCCCTAAATACATGAGAATGACCAAAGGTACTAATGAAATATATCAGAATGACTGACATCATTAAATGTGTCTCATTAGACCTAATACATGAGTTAATGACTGACATCATTAAATACTGGAGATTCAATATATGTATTTATTATATATATTGAATCTAATGATACACATTTAATGACATCTATTCCGATATAGGTAGGAATAATAACCTCTTCTTTCTCTTTGATCAGATAATATTAGGATACGAGTAGTATTTTTAACAGTATTATAATAAAAATCATATTTTAAATGTGGAAGGTCTTTGGGTGTTTTGGGTAATTAATTTGTTCTTAGAGGACCTGTGTCTCTGGATTTTGCTTGGGTTTTCAAGTCCATCTCATCAGAAAACTGATTGGTGAATTCTGTTTTTCCATATAAATATTATTTTAAATATAAATCTTATTTTACTGCAAAAGAAGTAGATACTCCAGATAAACTTCCAGAAGGTGTGGTTGGAAAGTCAGCAATAGGTTAATATAAACCTGCCTAAGATAAACATGTATCTATCCTAAGATAAAATTGCAAAACAAATAACATCAGGGCAGACTAGATGGACCATGTATCCATGTTCTTTTTAGGTATAATACATTCTTAGTTTACAAAACAGTGCTAATCCTTTTAATTTATTACTTATGACTACAGGATTGTTTCCTATGTGATGGCAAGTATACCATCGCATAGCCATGTGGAAGGAGCCTATATACTGTATATATTCATCACAGGAGATGACAAATTTAATTGCTGATATTCTATCCATAAAATATAGATACACCTCACTATAAATTATTGGATTGAATATATTCCATTGGTCTTTAACTTGCTGAAATCAATACATTGGATAGTATTTGCACTAAATAATAACATATGCAATAAATATTTTCCACTAGTGTTTAGATTGAAGAATTCTTCCACAGACCACCTTGTAGCATGTATGGTACTATTGTGTTTTTTACTGGCGCCTGTAACGATGAATAAGATATTGTGGGTTTTGTTTTATGGGTTTATACAGATCTTAAGAAAAAAAATGTGTTCCTCCCTATAATATCCAAGGCATACAGAGGACCAATAGACTTAAACCCAAGTTTCAGGGTTAAAGGGATTGTCCAGTGGAAAAAATAAAGATTTTCTTAATTATATCTATTCCAAATTTAGGTATAGTTTCGATACATTTTCTGTGGACATTTTGTTGTTCTACATCTGTTTGGTGACAGGAAGCTCAGTAGTTTGGTGCTTTCTCTAAACAGGAAACATCTCTCTGTCAAGCCCAGCAGATCAGGTGGTTTAGTAATGTTTTAGAGTGGCCTCCTGTGGCTCTGCCTCTTAAGACATGAAGGAGTAAACAGAGCACATAAGACTAAGCTTTAAGAAAGAGCAAGATAGACACAGCACAGCAAGGAATCCTGGGGCGGGGCGGGGGCGCTGCCCGCCGGCCCCATAGACTTGCATTATCCACGGTGCGTATTGCGCCTGGATAATGTGCAGGTGACTTTCTCCCCGCCCGGTGGATTCGCCGAGCGGGAAGGGGCGACGGAATCCACTGTTTTCTATGAGAACTGTGGATTACCATAAATACTGCGATGGATTGGAGCCGTACTGCAGCGCAAATCCGGCGCGCAGTACGGCTCCAATCCATGGAGAAATAAGCCGTGTGAACAGCCCCTTACAGGGAAAACGGCAACCAGTTTTGAACAGGAAATGCTGTTGCTCAGCTGTAGAGAAAGGAGCTACATACAACACATACGATGCACAAATTAGAACAGAAAACATCATAGGGAAATAAATATGGGCAAGTAATATGAGATATCTTTTTTGAGGTATGTAAGACAACCAATTTAACACATTGGCTAGTTGTCAGTTTACCATACATACACTACAATGTACATTTTCCTCAATCAATAATTATTTTGACCTATCTTTGTAAAATATTTTAATTTCAACTATGATCTATAAATAATAATAATAATAATAATAATAGTAATAAGACTTAACTGTCCATAGTATACTACATACAAACAAGTTAAATTCAAGTATAAGTCAGAAAACATTTGAAGGCTATTAACTATCCATTTTTTACATTATTTAAATGTATCTTTTATGTTAAAATATTTGTTTTCTGTAAAGGAGTCATACAGTTCTGATATTTTTTGCTTCTTCCCACTTAATGAAGTAGTAGCTTTAGTTATATAGATGTAAAGTGAGATCCCATTAAATAGTCACACAATGGTGTGGAAATCCGGGTAAGTCAGCCTTCAAGAATAATAATCCAATGCCTGATTAGCAGTAATGTAACCAATGGATTAATACATGGACTATTAGCTGTCTCTCGAGTAGCACTACATTACTTCCAATCCCATAGGATTAGCTTTGGTTACTTGTGAATTAAATGGGTTTTCTCACTACAATGATTAGCTTTAAACATATAGGCAAAGTTAAATATAGACTATTACCAAATACATTGCTTTTAATTTTGCTTTATTTAGAAGGTAGAAGAGATTTTACCTATTGCTTTTGTACACTACTTTTTTTAGCTTACAGACCACTTCTCCCTGCTCTCTATCTCTGCTCTCTTTGCTCCAGCTGCCAAGTCTGATCATGGCAATGTAACTTCCCGCTGTGTCTTATCCGTAAAGTAGAAGCTTGTTTATCTATGTTACTGACAAGCTTTAACCCTTAATAGTTCTGTAGCCTTGTGCAATACAGTTTAAAAACCTCCTACACTCCACTCATCTTACTGTAATCTTCCGAAGTCATAGCCAGCAGAAGCAATGTAGTGATAAATTGTTTGTCCTTTGCAATGATCCAAGATCAGGATGGTATATATACTGCATAATCTATATGTCATAGCTCAGTAAGGGAGTCATGTATGGAACCAGGCAGATCGAAATGCATCTTTGCATCTATGTTTCAGTATACAATGCGCCTGAATGTATGAAAGTGGTTTTTGTGCGATTATAAATGGAGTCTAAAGTTCATTGTGCCTCGTCTATGTGTTTGGTGCATTATGGAACTTAGACGCATAAGTAATGCGCATAATATGAATAAAGGCTATAGATAGGTCAGAAAATAATTAGAAAAGCATATCAGTGAATGGAAACTATGGTACTAATCCTGCTTAGTGGACCACAGGTCCCAGCCAGACCTGTGGTGTGTTGACTCTTGCTGTATGTAGAATAAAGGGTGAGAGAAGCAAAAATAAATTTCAAATTTAATGTAGAAAAAAATAAAAATTAAAAAATCTGAACAACATCAACAGTGGGTTATTTAATGTAAAAATATGTATAATTTATTATGTATAATTTTAAATACATTTTATAGGAGATATTTTTATATTTTTGGGATATTATATATTTTTATATTAATTTTATATGATAACATTTTTATTACATTCAAATAATTTAATTTTATATAGTTTGATAATTAGCATAAATTTCTTTTTATTATTGTACTGGTGTAAGTTGAGAATTTTTTTTTTTCCCTAACAGCAAATCTAGCTCCACTTTGACTCTTCAGGCTCAGGCTCCACATTGAAATAGATCTGCCTATTCAAGCAGTAATACGCCTAGTTTTGCCGAACCACATTCATATATGTGTATGTGTAATATTATGAGTGTGGTGCTACACGTCCCCAGAACGCCCCCTTCATGTTAGGCGCATTAAAAAGTGTCGTCTTACAAACAATACATCTAACATATTCGTTTGGTGCATTAGACATTGTAGCCGGCTCACTTTGGCGCATTTTACAGGGTGAAAAACCCGATCATACATGTCTCCTTAAGTCTTAGAATTTTTCTTTAAAAGGGAGCCAGATACATCATCTTAATACAACGTGGTAGCAGTACTCGGCCTCAAGCCACGTGTTGCAGCTTTGTATCATACATGGGTCTGCCAAGCAGCCCTAGCATTAATTGCATCAATATATACCAATTATGAAGATATCAAATTGCATTTGGATTCTGGAGCAGGGACTGAGGTGACAGAGCATTGTTAACGCAACTCTTAATATATTTCAAAAATGACAGAGAAACAGACGAGATTATTCATCAAAAATCAAGGCACAAACTATTACAGAACTGTAGACAACTCTTCAAATCAAATGTGACTCAAATTCCAACTAGGAGTGGTAGCAACTGTAATTCATCCTGGCAAACTAATTAATTATCCCAGAGATTGCCTATCGATTGCTCGGTATGCACTCTGAGTGAAATGACCATGTTTCATAATGCACCAAAGTGCTGATAGATAGGGAAGTCTTGGCAGCTCAGAATAGATTAACATACCGAACAGGATTCAAGCATTTTTTAATAATCCTCAATTATAAAGTGTATATTTCATTCTGATCCTTGTTCAGATAGAATTACAAAGACCTTTACACTTCAATAATTCACAATAGTAATTTACAAAACTACTGAATGAGAAGATGGGTCTGGAAGAAGAATTAGTATGATAATAAATACACATGTATTCATGAGAGAGTTATGGGGAGGATAACAACCCAATTCATATCAATTTACTGTCAGGGCACATTTGTGAGGTAAAGCGACACCTCTTATAATTTAAAATCTCCCTTCCCTGCTTACAACTGTGCACGGTTATTGTATATATACCATACTGTAATGATTTCTAACTGTTTTATGTATTACCATAAATTACATGTATTACCGTATGTTTCGGACTATAAGACGCACCGGAAAATAAGACGCACCTAGGTTTTAGAGGGGGAGAATAGGAAAAAAAAATTTGAAGCAAAAAGGCTGGGCTGAAGTGTAATTTTTATAGGTACCATTTTGGGATAGATGTGACTTTTTGATCACTTTTGATTTCAATTTTGGTGGGGATTTAATATGACCAATAAAACACTCTGTTGGTGGTTGGAATTTTTTTCTTCTACAGTGTTCAGTGTACGGGATAAATGATGTCGTATTGTAATAGATTGGACTTTTACAGATGTGGCAATACCAAAAATGTGGGACTATTTTATTTTTTTATTTGCAAAATGGCAAAAGGAGGTGATTTCAACTTTATTTTTCTTTTACCCTTTTTTTTTACTTTAATACTTAGTCCCCTAGGATTCTTGACCACTACGGGCACACTTCCTTGTCCTATATACAGCAGTACTGTTGTACTGCTGTACATAGGATTTTTAATTCATTACCTATTACACCCTGCCATACCCTGTACATGGCAGCTGTGAAAGCCTGTATGAAGCTTCCTACTGCCATGACAGCTGATCGCCTCCCTGCAATTACGTTGCGGGAGAGTGATCAGACGGCGCACTGCTCCTCATTCCGTTGGCAGTCTAAAGTGTTAGCAGCAGGGATGGATCTGGGTCCATCCCTGCTACTATCTGCTGCCCAGCCGCCCGCACGTAACTGCCGCCGACCACTCCTTAGGGTATGTTCCCACGGCGTAATTTCGTCATGAATTTTGAAAACGCAGAGAGAACTATGGATTACGCCTCCTCTCCCCGCTCGTACGATCGCATTGTATGCGCGGGGAGATAAGTGTCATGTCAATTATTCGCGGCGAATACGCACCACGAGTACTGAATGTCAATGGGGCCGGCGGACTGCGTACTGTATGCGCCGTAGTACATCATGTGAACATGTCCCTACTGTCACTGCCCGCCCTTTACTGTCACCGCCCGCCCGCACTAAGCTGTCTCTAGCCATAAAGAAAGCTGGAGAAGAGCGATGCTGCGGGAAGCTGCGGCTGGGTTTAAACCTTTGAACTCTGCTGTGGCTTCCCGCAGCATCGCTTTTCTCCAGCCTCCTGTTGGCTAGAGTTTATTTGGACTATAAGACGCACCCCTGTTTCCCCCAAATTTGGGGGGAAAAGTGCGTCTTATAGTCTGAAAAATATGGTATTTTTTTAGTCATGTCTTCCTTAAATTTGTTTGATATAAGAATTTGTAGCAATATGGGCTTGTTCACACATAATGTAGTTGAGCATAAAAGCTGAAATTGTATTACTATAAGGGCTTATCCCCTCGGCATGGTATTTTGGTCGGTTTTTCAGACGGTTTGCGGTTTTAGAAACCTTCTGAAAAGCGACATGCAACACTCCCCCATAGACTTTAATAGAAAATCCATTCAGAAGTCCCCACTGGACGGATTTACGAAAGTCTCAGAACATGTTCATTCTTCTGCCCGATTTTCAGGCAGGACATGAAAATATGGGTGTGAAGGAAAAGGCTTCAATCCAAACAAAAGCTGTCCCCATCGTGCCAGAAAAAGACAAAATACCAGTTGAAAAATCCGACGGGTATTTGGTCTTTGCCATGGCAATGCACCCTAACACAAAATATGACAGATTTGATGCAGGTATTAATACAATGAGCCTCAGTTATCAGTGTCTTACAGTAAGACTGTCTTTGTTGCCCATAACAACCAATCAGAGCTCAGCTTTCATTTTATCAGCATAATTTAAAAAATGAGAGCTGATTGGTTGTTATGAGAAAGATAGTTTTACAATTAGACACTTTTGATAAATGAGGCCCAATGTGCTATCTTAAGCTGGTTGCACTGAAAAAAAATCTACAGGTGGCAAAAAAATCTTCATGCTTCATTTTTGTTTACAATGCTCTGAAAAACACTTAGGGCCTTATACACTCACCGGCCACTTTATTAGGTACACCATGCTAGTAACGGGTTGGACCCCCTTTGCTTCAGAACTGCCTAATTCTTCGGGGCAAGATTCCCAAGGTTTGAAAATGATGCTCAATTGGTCCAAAGGGGGCCCAAAGAGTGCAAGAAAATATTGCCCACCCATGCACCCCCACCACCAGCCGAACCGTTGATATAAGCAGGATGGATCCCAGTTTTTCATGTTTTTTGACGCCAATTCTGACCCAACCATCCAATGTCGCAGCAAAAATGGGAGCCCCATCAGACCGGAAAACGTTTTTTCAATTTTACTGCCCAATTTCGATGATTTTGGGGCCCCTTGGGGAGCCTCAGTTTCCTGTTCTTGCTGAAAGGAGTGGGCCCCCGGGGCTTCTGCTGTGTAGCCCATCTCCCCTCAAAGTTCGCCGTATGTGGTTCAGGATGCCTTCTCCCTACCTTGGTTTTAAGGGGGTGGTTTTGAGTCACGTTGCCTTTCTATCACTCGAATCAGTCTCCCCCATTCTCCTTTGACCTCGGGCATCAACAAGGCTTTTCCGCCACGGGACTGCCGCTCACGGGATTTTTTTTTCTTTTTCGGACCTTTCTCTGTAAACACAAGATAGTTGTGCGTGAAAAGGGGATCAGCAGTTTCTGAAAAACTCAGACCACCCTCTGGGACCAACAACCATGCCACGTTCAAAGGGACTCAAATCACCCTTTCTTCCCCCTATGTGCCTCGGTTTTTAACTGCAGGGATTTCTTGACCTGTCTACATGCCTAAAAGCACTGAGTTGCGCCTGTTTATGGCTGATTGAAATTGTGTTAACGAGCGTTGGACAGGTGTATAATAAAGTGGCGGTGGTGAATGCTCTGCTTTTGTGGACGTGCACACAGCCGCAGGGGGGCGGCTTTTCTCCACTGTTTGCGGAGTAAAGCCCTCCCCATTCGCATTGACAGGTTCATTGTCCACTCGAGCGAAAGAATGAACATGTTCAATCTTTGTCGGACCACTGACAGTCTAAAAAAACGTCCGGCAGAAAATCCGTGCAGTGGAGACTGCTACACGAATTTTCCATTAAGGTAAGTTCTAAAGGTTGGCAGCCGGTTTACAGACGGCTTTCAAAATCGAAAACTGTCTGTAAAATCAGCTGAAAAACCAGCCGTGGGGACAAGCCCTTAAAGGAGTATTCCCATCTCAATAATTAGCTCTAAACTTGTAGGAAAAAGTTAGTAAACATTTTTACCAAATACATCTCTGTTCTAATTTTGCTTCATATCAAAGATACAGTAGGTTTTCTATTTTGCTTGTTGGTTTCCTAGGTTACCAACTACCTATGTGCTTCAGCAATAATAGTTGGGCTGGTGATGTCACTCCCTGCTGTGTCTTATCAGCAGGATGGAGGCTGTGCCCAGTCTTACACTATCTGTACCAGCGGGAGGTAGCCCTGTGCTCCTGTCTTTAACTTTGGCATCAATGCTTGCAGGGTACCATCCATGCGGCATTCGGCCCTGTCATTAAGAACAGATCCCAGCTCTGCCAGTCAGTGCAGTCTCTTATCTGCCTTGGGGACTGAATTGAGGACTTTGTGTACACTGTGACAAACCATGGGCTGTGATGGCCCACAGAGCAATGAGTAAGACAGGAAGTAACACAGTACAGTAATGTAAGGTGAGTTTAAGACTCAAAATAACCTACAAAATATTAGTCTAAAGAATTCAAGATTCCTATAGTTTATTAGTTTGACTGATTTCACATGCATGAATTCACAGTTGTAATAAGGCATTGATAAGATCAAACATTGGTGGATATCATATTTCTTACTTGTATCAACTCATTTAATGACATTATACAGAAAGAGGTTGTCACATCTATGTCAATTATGATTATCAGTTATTGTGTATAGGGTGCTAACACTCCTGATATGTTACATCTTGATTGCTCTTGTGTCAAATGACAAAGCCAACTCTTCAATTGAAGCTGTATTGGACCTTGAAGGTCAATGCAGCCTGGTGGCTCAGTAGTTGGGGTCCTGGGTATAACTCCCACCAAGAACAACATCTACAGGAGTTTGTATGTTCTCCCTGTATTTGTATGGGTCCATCTGGATGCCCATATACAACAGCATCAACATTGGATGCTCTGGGTCTAGACAAACAGCTGTGGATGTCCCATCATCCTGGCACCACCACAAGCTGTCAAAGTGATAACGGGGCTGAGTTAATATCTTTCTGACTACATCTTCCAAGCAGATCTAGCCTTAGAAAAGCAGGAAAAATTCCTACCCATTTCTGTCTAGAATACACAAGTCCAGTAGACAATGGTTCTTTCCAACTGTTTAATGTAATAATAAATATTACTGGATCTATTATGTAGCATGGATAATGCCACTGGGTTCTCCATACAGATCAGTCACCTTTCTATCTCTCTTCAGTTTTCTGTTCAGCCTGAGTTCACAAGAAGGTGAATGTCATGAAGAGGGAAAACAAGCAGAGACTGTGAGTTGAAGGTATTATTAACCTCTAATGCTGCTTCGCTTGAATGCTACTTGTCATAGACGACAGCTTGAAACAATTTACTTATTCAGTCTCATAATTTCAGCCAATCTTACCGATGAGGTTATTTGTCTGATGCTTTAGACATGTAGCTATTAGCAAAAGGCAATGTAAAAACATTCTGGAAAACTCTTGTAGAAACCTAAGCAAATTAAAAAGAATATTTTCTTTTCACTGTTTTGTTTCTGATTATTAGGTTTACTAGTGACTCTTGAGACTATAATTGAGGTATATATATATCATCAGGACTGGTTTTACGTTGAATGATGCTTGGAGAAACACCTTCTGTTGGTGCCCCACTTTGTGGTGTAAAGATTAAAAAAATAAGGAAGGCTAGGATAGCCAGGCTAAGGGTAATCTAACCCTTTAGAGTCATTAAGACCCACATGAATTGATGAGTGGGGAGTAAGAAGGAATATAATAAGGCTTTATTCAAATTGAAGCTGCAACAGGGTTGATATACTGTATATACGAACACAGGGCGTCATGTATGATATTTGCCGCCCAGGCGCCATTTTTTTGTGCACATTAGTACCATAGAATGAGCCTGAATCTATGAACCTGTTCTACTGTGGGTCATAGATTTAGCACTTTCTAGCTACATAGTGACACTTCTGGCTCAGGTAAACCACTTTTAAAGTGCTCCACCTGTTCCAGCAGTAATGAGACTGGATTTGCCGTACTAAAGTCATAAATGTGTAGAATACTACGGTTGTAGTGCGACACTCCTCCAGCACACCCTCCAATCTCAGGCGCATTACATAGTGCCACGGGCGCTTTATAATGCGCTTAATTTTGGGATGCATCTGCTCATACATCGAGTAAACAGGGCAGATTATTGCCACAGCCTCGTACATACATGTTGACCACAATGTTCTGCATCACTTTTAACATTTCCAGTAGACTATTCAAAAAAGATGTTGATAGTAGCTGTGATATCAAAACCCAGAGTCGGGCTCTGTTCAGCATGCTGCATGATTTTAACTGCTTTTTTATGTATTCAAAACAGTACTTTTATACATAAATACATAAATCATGAGTATAATAAATACTTTAAAGAGGAAATTTGACCTCTACTGACAGGTCTGTTTTAATAAATACTTGTGCTCCCTGTGAAATAACAATTGTGCAGCATCTTCTCTTACAACTCTGTGTTGTGCTGTTCCTCTGTCTTTCTTTCTAGAAGTTTACTGTGGAATCTGTCAACTGTTTGTTACCAATTGGGGGTGTGTCCTGAACATTGTCCAATCAGTGCTGACAGGATCACTCTGTACAGGGACACACCCCCTTGAAAACTGAAATGGTCACACCCTTATGACAGATTCAGTGATACATTTCTAGAAGGAATAACAGAGGAACAGCACAACAAATAGTTATAAGAAGATGCCCCAGGATTGTTATCTCTCAGGCAACACACGAACACAAGTATTTACTAAAATAGACATGCATGGAGATGTCCCTTTTCTCTTTAAACCGGTCCTGTTATAAACATTGATCAGGATTTAAGGGGTGGCTGCACTGGTATATGCTTACATGCTGTTGCTTTTATTTAACCAATCAATGCTTTTGAGGTCTGGAAAGAAGCTGCTCTGCTTGGAAGAAACACAAGCAAACATGCTATTTCAGTTCTATCATTTTTATCATCACTGAACATCAAGCAATACTTTCAAAATAGGCTGATCGCTGCTTCAAGACGGGCAACAAGCCCTAGCCACCATCTGAAACAATGCTGGCTGTAGGAAGAGGCAGATATTCCAGTTAAAAAGAGCAGCTGTGAACATTCTCTTGTGGAACCATGCAAGCATAGTCACCTGAGATTTCTATGTAATATACTATAAAAACTTCTTCACTTGGTGTTGAACCAGGGACGATCTCCACCCTTCCTTCTCCTTAACATGTTGTCCCACACCGTGGCACATTGCATCACCATGAACTATTGTTTGAATGTACAAAAAGCTATAACACAAAGTTCTATGTATAAAACTACTAAATAATAGTCATACAATTACCAAATAACATTAGTACACAAAACCAGAATCCCAAGGCTAATGTTACCAATAATTCCACTAAGACCAAATATTATACTACGACCAATATTACCGCCATACAGTGACCAAACAGTGGTAGATATCAGTTGTACGTAAGCATTCTGCACACATATAAGTGATTACAGTAAAGTTACATCTAGTGATTCACAAGAGACATCTCTGATGAGTCATTGTCTTTTCTGATGAGATGTTCTCTTTCCATTCTTTTCCATCTGTTCCAGACCACCATGAAGACTAATCCCGGCCACAAATCTTCACTGTAGAATTTACCAAACATTTTAGACTCCATACTTTCCCAGTACTTCCCTATCAATTTCTACCTCTTTAAAAACTCCCAATCTATCTAAACCCCCCCAAATTGTAATAATGACCCCCTTATGGCTTTAACAGTAAAAGTACCCAAAAATGGTTATGGGGCTCCCAATTGCGCACCAAGTTTTTGTCTTGTTTTGTGTCCCCATATAGGAGGTAGTAAATCCCCCTAATATAGTATTTAGATACACCCCCAAGCTAGGTAGACAGATAGGTAAACCCCCTTTTAGATAGAGAGTCCTCAATTAGGTAGGTAGACTTTATAGGTTCTCCAATAGGTAGGTATCTAGGTCCCCTATTAAGTAGCCCATCCCATAAGTAGCAATATAGGTCCCTATTATGTATTTATATAGTTCCCCAGTAGGTAGGTGGGTAAGTTTATAGGGCCCTTGTAGGTAGGTAGGAATATGGACCCCCAAGTTGGTAGGTAGATATAGAGGCCTCCCAGTAGGTATAAAAGCCATTAGTAGGTAAATAGGTATATAAGCCCAATGTAGGTAGATATACAGGTCCCTTGTTAGTAGATATACATACCCCTTTAATTTATATGACTCCTTTATGCAGGTATATGCACCCTGTATGAAGTTAGATATAGACCCCTGTAGGTAGATATATATAGCTCCTTGTAGGTAGGTAGATATAGCCCCCCTTTAGTTAGGTATATACCCCTTGTAGGTGGATATTTTCCCCTGTAGGTAGATATATGCCCCCCTGAAAGTAGATATAGCCCCCTGAAGATAAATGTAGACCTCTATAGGTAAATTTAGCCCCCCAGATATAGCCCCCTGTAAATAGGTATAGACCCTGTAAGTACATTTAGCCCCCTGTATGTAAATATGGCCGCACTGTAAGCAGCTATAGCCCCTATGTAAGTAAATATAGACCCCCTGTAAGTAGGTATAAACCACTCATAAGTACTTGTAGACCCCTTGTAAGTAGGTATAGTCCCCCCTGTAGGTATAAACCCCCTGTTTATAGGTACAGACTCCCTGTAGGTAGGTATGACCCCCCCACGTAAGTTTATATCGCCCCTGGTCGGGACTGTAGATATAGCCCCATTCAGATAGCTATATCCCCCCGTAGATAGACCCCACGTGCTCTGGCATAAGTTGTGTGGTGTCATCACACCGCTTATGCTGGGACACGGCTCCTAGGATCTCCCAGGCCAGAAGCGTAGGTTTATGGCCTTGGAGACCCAGCTTCACAGGGGATGTGATGAAAGCCTTGCATCATGCCCCCTGTGACACTGATGGGTATATACAGTGCTCACTGAGTGCTGTACATAGAATCTGGAAAGCAGGGACAGCAATGTGCCATTCCTGTCTTCTCCATGTAGAAGCAGCTGCACAGTTTTGACATTTTCAGGTTTCTAAAACTTCGGGCAGAGTGAGAACTGCAGGCCTGTTTTTCCGGCCGAGCAGAGCAGGGGGCACCCCCTTTCTCCCCTTGAGCGGCGCTGCGCCCCCCACCCCCGGACGATTGTCCGCCCTACCTGCCCCTATGGAGGAACCTGTGTTGAACCAGTGAGTTTGTATATAAGGTACCAGTACACTACACTGCGATATATTTACAATGGCAGAATATAAAAACACTTAGACGTGGGAAAAGAACAGATAAGAAAAATCTGTACCATCCTCATGGGAGGTATTCAGTTTATGACCTGAAGCAATAATCATGAAATTGCAATTGCTAACTATGCATTATTACATAATGTCACTACATGCACATTGCTGCTGCATGTAATTCCCAATCAATTAAGCAGATGCATTGTCAGGAACATGGCTTCAGGCCATATCATGACTGTATCTCGCTTTTCTTGCAAACTCTGAAAATATTTTTAGCTGTTTTCCCACTTTAATAAACTCTTTCTCTAACTGATCACTAGGTTTATACTGGATGTTATGATTTTTTCTAAAATTAAATAGCAAGAAGTAATTTACCACATTTAAATCTAGTATAATGGAAAAACACAAGAACACAAACAGTAATAGGAACATTTTCAGATGTCAAAAAGTTAAGATTTTAGCATTTGTACAAAATGAATGAAAACAAAAAGAAAAGTTTGCAAAAAATAAAGTTTAACAGCTGCTTTGGGGGGAATCACACAATGAGCAAGGTATGAGTGCACTGTGCAAAGTTAGACAAAAGAAAGCCTGGGGTCAGCTCACACATTACCATCTTTTCACAAGACATATTTGTATTCTCCTTCATAGTCCGCTTCCAGCAACCTTGAACTGGAACACTACCCCCAAACTAGAAGGAATAGGTGCACATTATGATACGGAGAGAACTAGTAACACATCTGAACATTGCATTTCCACCAGCAAAGGTGTTATAAGATTAAGCTGAAACATGACACATCGGATTATATTTTATTGGAATCACTTGTTGAATCAGATATACTGAGTGTTTAGTCTCCTATGTGAAATGCTCCATACAACAGAACATAGACAACGGCTGGTCAAAAAGTTATATCTGTTATAAGTTGGAGATGCACACGTATGGAAAGTGCCAGTGGCAAGGGCACCATAAATACAGATGTGTGGGTTATGTTGGATGATGCCTACCAGTTGAGATATGCTGCGAGGTGGAATGCGTCCTTTAAAGGAAGGACAGCAGAGACATTGGAGCACACTTATCAATAGTGTCTAACTGTAAGACAGTTTTAAGTTAGACTAGACAGTCTTACAATGCACCACATTTATCACAGTGTTGAAAAAATCTGGTACAGATTACAACTGTCTAGTCTAACTTTATACCACCATTAAGTTGGCTTATTTTTATACCACTAACCACAACAAAATTCTGGAGCATTTTAAGACACGCCCCTTTTATACAAAACCACTCCCTTTGTCAAGGCCACTCCCCCTTTGTCAGGCGAGGCACAGAAGTGTCTGAAAACTGTCTAAAACACACAGTAAATGGGGTGTAAAGGTATATTCACACAAGGTAATTTGGGAACGCATTTCGCCATGTATTTGCACTCTAATACGGGAGAGATGCGCCCCATAATTACGGTAATCCATAGTTCTCATAGAGAACTATGGATTACGCCTCCTCTCCCCACTCGTACAATACAATCGTATTGTACGCGCAGAGAGATGTGACATGCCAATTACTTGCGGCGAATACGCAGAATGAGTAATGAATGTCAATGGGGTCAGCTGGCTGCCGGCCCTCCGTGCCTTGGGAGTACGCGCATATCAGCACGAGCTCCCAAAAGACACGATGTACTGTACGCGCCGCAGTACATTGTGTGAACATACCCTAAAGCTTGTAAGATATTAATTTTGGCACAATTTTTTCCAGAATTCCTGTGCAATTGCCTTGATAAATTTGTTCCATTGTCTTCTGAGATCTTGACAGGTTTTACTCACAGAACAAACTTGTCAACATCAGTGTTACTGTTTTCACACTAGCTTCTATGAAGATACTCTAACTTCAGGTTTCAGCCTATGTCTACACGACAGTGATTTATTGTTGGATCTTTAACCCTTTAAGGTCTAAGCCTGTTTTGGAGTTAAGGACCAAGCCCTTTTTCTCAAATTTGACATGTGCCACTTTATCTGTGAATAACTTTTCAACACTTTTACCTATCCATTGAATTCAAAGATTGTTTTCTCGTGACACAATGTGCTTTAATTTTGCAATTCATTTTGGTCGATAAAATCCTTGTTTAGGTGTGAAAAATATCGAAATTTTTGGGGAAAATTTGGAAATTTTCCATTTTCAAAGTTTAAAATTTCTGTGTGCAAGACACATAGTCACAACCAAACAAAATAGTAAATAATGAACATCTACCATATGTATAATTGTGTTGGGATGATTTTTTTAAACATCTATTATTTTTTAAAGACATTTTGGGGGGGTTTAAAATTTAGTAGCAAATTTTACATTTTCAAGAGAATTTGCAGAACAGATTTGTTTTGGAAGCTGGCCACTCTGATTGTGGTTTTGAGGGGCTTTTTATGTTAGAAACCCCCATAAATAACTCCATTTCAGAAACTACACCCCTTAACATAGTCAAAACAGCATTTAGGACGTTTATTAACCTTTTAGGTATTTCGCAGAAATTAATGAACAGTGAAAGTGAAATTTACAATTGCAGATTTCCGATTTTTGTTCATTATTCATTGGAACCACATAGATTTTATCAAGAAATTGCAACTCAATAATGATTCTCCTTATTATGCAGTTTTTTAGAAATATCCCACTTGTGGCCCATATGCGCTTTTTGACTCATTCCACAGGCTCAGAATTGAAGGAGCACCTTCTTGTTTTAGAATATTTTTCAGGCTTTATTGGGTAATGATGGGCAGTAACAGATGTGGGAACAGAAGTTACAAACTGTCTTTTTAACTGATCAGACAGCTAAACAATATGAGTGAGGGGAACAGGGACTTGGCAATAAGGGGTTAATTTTTGTGTGTGTTTTTCACTGTATGAGCCAGTGATCATCACTGGCAGAATATTGCTGGAACTTGAAAGTGGCAAACTGTCTGATCAGACAGCTGCCACAAATAGATCACAAGGGCAGTGAAGGAATTAGGCAGTGGAGGGGTTACTAAAGTATTTCAGGCTGTGACAGCCCAGATCACAGCACAAGGCACTAGGACCCAGCACAGAAATACCATCTCCTCACTCTCTCACACAGAGCAGAGCCCAGGGACATGGATCAGCTGTAAACTGTGTGTAGCAGACTGACTGACCAATCCCAGACATCCTTACATGGGATCACAGGACTTCAATGATTGATCACCTGCTGTGTGTAACTGAGCTAATTAGCTGCCAGAAACAGCAATTAGCATAGAGCTTTCATCTTATCTCTGCACAGGGAGACAGAAAGCTTCCAGTTTTCCTGGAACTTCAGGGTGCATTAACAGGCAGTGAACCATGACGTTCAGGAACGTCAGGGTGCCTTAAAGGGTTAAGCACATTCGGTATTTAGAATCCATAAAAATCTGAATGTAAATCATCCCCATAGACCACAATAGAAAATCTAAGCTGTAGTCTACACAGCTTGGATTTTCTGAGAAAATGGCATTTCAGCATCAAAATGCATACGTGTCGCCCCAAATATGTGTCGGTTTTTTGTTGTGTTTTTTGTGCAACGTTTGCACAATTTTTTTAATTAAATATTTTTTTTTTATTTTATTTTTTATGCTTTTTACATTTTTCTTTTAATCCCATTAAAGGATAACTATTGTACAATGTGTTTTTACACTTGGTAATGTATTAGCATATATAAATATGCTAATACATTACAATCTGTGTCAGTTTGACACACGCAGCAGTCAGGGCAGCACATAGTGTGCCCTGACTGCAGGCTTCTTATACAGACTACTCCAAATCCCCAGGGCTGACTGTAAAGACATACCCCATGCTCTATCGAATCACTGGGAGTCCTAATCACCCGATAGAGCAGGTAAATACGCTTAGATAATGTTGTGGATACGGACCGTGGCAATCAAAGGGTTAAGCGCTAGGGATTGTAGGTTTTCTCCACTTCCCAGCACTTACAGAGACTGCTCCAAGAACAGAGTTGTTAAGTACAGCTCTGTTCCTAGCACAGCTGCAGTGCAGGGAGAAGCAAAACTCCACATTCTGCAGTGACAAGCAGACTAAGGATAAGATAAACTTATTTAGTTCAGATGGTAGTTAGTGTTTGTGGCAGCAACCATAAGAGGAGTACAAAGACAAGTGTGTTTTGCCTACAGTCAGGCATGGTGGCAGGAGTGTAATAGTTTGTGCTGCATTAGTGCTGCCGGCTGTGGGGAACTGCAGTTCATTGAGGGAACCATGGATGCCAACATGAACTGTGACATACTGAAGCAGAACATGATCCCCTCTCTTTCGAAAAATGGGCTGCAGGGCAGTATTCCAACATGAAATGGACCCCAAACACACATCCAAGATGACCACTGCCTTGCTAAAGAAAATGTGGGTAAAGGTGCTGGACTGGCCAAGCATGTCTCAGAACTAAACCCTATTGAGCATCTGTGGGGAATCCTCAAACAGAAGGTGGAGGAGCACAAGGTCTCTAACATCCACCAGCTCTGTGATGTTGTCATAGAGGAGTGTAAGAGGATTTCAGTGGCTGCAACTTGTGAAGCTCTAGTGAACTCTGTGCCCAAGAGAGTTATGGCAGTGCTGGAAAATAATGGTGACCAAACAAAATATTGATACTTTGAGCACAATTTGTCCATTTTCTCTTAGGGGTCTACTCACTTTTGTTGCAAGCGATTTAGACATTGATGGCTGTGTGGTGATTTTATTTTGAGGCACAGAAATGTACACTGTTATGCAAGCAGCAGACTGACTACTTTACATTGTATCAAAGTGTCATAGCTTCAGTGTTGTCCCATGAAAAGATGTAATACAATATTTCCAAAAATGTATGGGGTATACTCACTTTTGTGAGATACTGTATGTTTCTAATACTGTTTGTTCCTTATACTATGTTCTCAACTATTTGTTGGAAAATAATAATGGTGGCCACACAAAATATTGACTCTTTGGCCTCAATTTGTCCATTTTCACATAGGGGTGTACTCACCTTTGTTGCCAGTGGTTTATTGATAGTTTTGTGTTGAGTTATTTTGAGGTTAAATGAAAGTAGCACTAATGCTCCATGGTTACAAGCACGGCATTAGCAGGACCCCCCCTGCATGAAAACAGCTATATATTAGAACAATATGCCGTGAAGCACAAGTAGTCTTTTTACGTTTTTATAAATATTTTAATTCTTTGAACTTTTGAACAGTCTTCGCCAATAATGCTATTATCCAACATTAGCTCAAATATATGCACTTTTCAATATAAATAGTAAAAGTTCAGAAAAATGTAACCTGGAATCCTCGATGAGGTTTAATGTCCCAAAGACGGCGGATACTTATTAAGGCGTATTTCGCAACATAAATCCCCATAGTAAAGAATGGTGATTGTATTTACGACGCAAAATACGCGCCACACTTTGTGACACGTATTTGAAACGTATTTCGGGACGTATTTGCGGACGTAAATACGTCCATAAATACGCCCCAAAATAAGCCGTGTGAACATAGTCTAAGAGGTATGCACAGTTGCTGTAGGGTGGGCCCACTGTTGGGGCTTATGCACCCCAGTCTGACACTGGTTGCACCATTCTACATTTACATGTACTGATACTAAACCATCATACATCCATGTTGTTGTTATGCACAAAATGCAGAGCTTATCTTTTAATTAAATTAAATACGAAAGCACCAAGCTTGAACAGTCTGAAAGACAGTGCACTGGTGACAAAAAAATGAATTGGCAACTGTAATTCTACGGCTGATAGGTTTAAATATTTTCTGCTTTATTCATTGTACACAAGTGCCCGTATAAATTTCATACATAGATATTTTCTTTTATTTAATGGAAATTCAGGCAGTGAACTCCATTACTGCTATAAAATAAACTAGGCACTCCTCAAATTCTAATACTATCCAAAGAGGCAAGTGCCATGTGTGGTTATGCATATATAGCTCCTAACAGTCCAGGTTTTTGCAAGGACCACAAAGAGGGAAATTATACAGATTTGAATAAAGTATTTCTAGGCAGTCTGGGACCCTTTTCTTTGGTGGTGGGGGAAAATGTATCTGGGACAACTATAAATGTATGTGCCATTTCTCTGTTGCTCCTCTTGGAAATACTGTATATGAATGAACTGACAATTTACCAGAAAAGACCATTCGTATGTTGAAAATATTGTATCCTGTATATAAATACACGTACATATTTACTGCATATATACAGTCAAGTCACATTGTTATGACCACTTCCTACTATTGGAGATGTATAAGGTGTGCTATAGGCTGTCTACACACACATCCCTCATTGCTGTTATGGATAAAAGGGGCGATTTATCAGAGTTCCAAAGTTCCGGATGATTATTGACTTTCAGCCCAAAGGTGACAATATTTCCTGAACTGCGCAGCCTTTGAACTGCTCTTGTGATGCAGTCAAAGTGTATAACGAGTGTATAAACACCAAACTGTGGAGCACCATGCGCCACTGTTATGAGAGGAGAACGTTGGCTATAAAGGTCCAGGAGAGTGGACTGACATGCTACAGTAGAGCAGGTCACCTTCACACCTAATTAAGGAAATATTAGACGACAGTTCAGTGGACCCTACTGCAACGGGAGCTCTAAATCAAATATATGGTCATTGCACCTCTGCTAACAAAAGTGTATTGTTATTGTGAAAAAGCTTCAACTTTCACCACAGTATTAGAATTGGACCTCCAGCAGCTGTGGGATGCACTGCTGTCAGCATGGCTCCAGATACTTGTGACTACCTACCAGGATCTGATTGAGTCACTCCCAGCCAATCTAGCTGTAGTCCCTATTGTACACAGTGGCTAAAGTAGTCAATGGTTATGATAATGTTACTTGACTGTGTATCATGGCCCTTAGCATCTCAATTTTGGATATTTTATTATTTTATATACATTCACTAGATTGATGTTGCCCAGTCGGCATGTGGCATGTAGAATAGTATTTTTATACTGTTGGCAATTAAATATTTGTTCTACCTGGACAAGCTGCTTTTCTATTAAGTAAACATTAAATCAGCTGCTGAACACAAAATCAGATGCTTTTCAGTGTTACCAATGCTTTTGACATTTTTTGTACAAGAAACATCAGGAAATAATATGTTTTCAAAATTATTCAGAATTTTTTCATCTCTTTAAAAACAGCTTTTTGAATTTCATAATATTTCCATTGCTGTCTGCTGTCTTATTTATTATTTCTGTATTTTCTGAGCTAAATGTGCCATTATAAAGGTAAGGTACACTCTGTGCTTTCAAGATAAAGCAAATATTTTGAGATGTAAAATGTATTTTAGGAGTAGAACATAAGCATTGGTCTTATTCTAGATTCTGATTGTTAAAGTCACTGAATTAGAAAGCTGATTAAAAGTTACGGCAATACATTGAGAACTCATCACCACGTGACTGTTTATTGTTTTGTACATTGTTCGATTTTATCATGTAGAAACATCTGTGGCTGCTGTAATGTCACTGCACATTTGTAAAGGTTGTATGCTCAGAGTCAGACAAATACAGAAACACTGAAAATATCTCGGAGTTTTCTGCTGTCACACTTAAATGTTTGAGATGCGGTTCTATTAGGTATTTGTACGGCTGACAAATATGCTTTGTAGCTAAGGTAATATAAATGCAAACTAATACAAGATGAGAAAAATTTTAACCCTTAGCTAAAAAATAATAAATACAATGTATGTGAGGTTCTGCAGTTGCAAGAAAAGATGGCTCCAGAGACTAGATAAATATGTATAAATATATCAAAGGTCAATATAGAGATCTATTTATACCCAGGACTGTATCCAGAACAAGGGTTCATCCTCTACATCTAGAGGAAAAAAGGTTTCTACATAAACATAGAAAGGGATTCTTTACTGTAAGAGCAGTGAGACTGTGGCACTCTTTGTCACAGGAAGTTGTCATAGGGAACTCACTAAAATAGTTCAAAAAGGTTTTGGATGCATTTCTAGAGTGTAATAACTAGAGATGGGCGAATCGATTCTAACGAAGTGGAATTCGTTTAGAATTTCAGGAAAACTTCGGTTCGGAACGAAGTCGAACTTTGGGGTACTTGGGTGAAAAAGTGTGCTTTTTGATTGAAAAAAATGGCTGCGAGACATGGCGCTACAGGGGGGAAAAGCCTTGGGAGGAAAAAGGGCATAGCCTGCATGACTGTGCAGAGATGAACCCAATAGGCCCGGCGGGTTCTGTGACTTTCCGCACTATATAGACCCGGGGCGCCGCGGGGAGCTCCCCACTCCTCTCACTGTACTGACGGGGAAAGGTGCTGTGCGGGTGTTTAGCGCTTTTGAAGAATTTTTTTTTTCCAGCGATTTTCTGTGGGGGGGTCTCAGTTTGGGTCCCCGGGGAAAATTTTCTCGAATTTTTTCTTTTTTGTTTTTTGGGGTTTTTGGATCTAAAATCCGGGTGTGCGCCCATGAAAGTGCATATACATTAAATTTACCCAAAGTGGGATCTAAGCCATTTCCCTGTTGTTTTTCTTTAAAAAAAACAGCTTTTTTTAAAATTTAAAAAATACCATTCTTTTTTTGGCGGGGTTCCAATTCTATTGCGAAAATTTACAACCCAAAGGGTTTAATTTAAAGCTTTTGTTTTGCGGGTGGGGGTGACAAAAAAAAAACCCGTTTTTTCAACCCCCAAAATTATTTTTTTTGGGGTAGCCTAATTCCCCAAGAAAAAGGTTTAAATTTAAAATTTTTAATTCTTGGGTTGGGGTGCGTAAAAAATTTCCCCAAATTGAAACCCCGCTAAAAAGGGGTATAGTTTGTGGTGGCTCAATTTATTGCGCAATTTAACCCGGGGGTTTTTAATTTAAGCGTTGTTTTGTTTGGTGTGGGGGCAAAAAAAAAACGTCTTTTTCAACCCAAATATATATATTTTTTTTGGTAGCCTAATTCACAAGAAAAAGGTTTAAAATTCAATTTTATCTCTTTTTTGGTGTGGGTAAAAAATACCCCCATTTGTAACACGCTACAAAGTACTAGTTTGTGGGGGCCCTAAATTTTCAAATTGGAAATTTACACCCAAAGGGGAAAAATTTAAAAGGTTTTTTTTTGCTGGTGTTGCTGACAAAAAAAAACCCTTTCTTTTAAAAGCCCAAATATATATTTTTTTTTTTGGAGCCAAATTCAAAAGAAAAGGGTTTTAATTCCCAATTTTACCCTCTTTGGGGTTGGCTTTGGGAAAATTTACCCCATTGAAACCCAACGCTCCCAAAAAAGCAAACTAGTTTTGTGGTGGCTCAATTCTATTGCGAAAATTTACACCCAGGGGTTTAAAATTAAGCGTTGTTTTGTGGGGGTTTGGCTGACAAAAATAAACCGTTTTTTTTAAACGCCAAATATATATATATTTTTTTGGAAACCCTAACCCCCAAGAAAAGGTTAATTACAATTTTATCTCTTTGTTTGTGGCTTTAAAAAATACCCCATTGAAAACCGCTACAAGTTTATTTAGTTTGGGGGTGGTAATTTTTTGGGCCCCAAATTTTTACATCCGGGGTTTAAATTTTAAGCGTTGTTTTGTTGGTGTGTGACAAAAAAAAACCGTCTTTTTCAACAAAAAAATATATTTTTTTTTTGGTACCCTAATTCAAAGAAAAGGTTTAATTACAATTTTTATCTTTTGGGTTGTGTGGCGTGAAAATACACTTTGTAACACGCTACAAAGCTACGGGTTTTGTGGTGGTAAATTCTTTTGGGCCCTTTTTACTTTCCGGGGGTTTAATTAAGCGTTTTTGCTGGTGGGGGTGACAAAAAAAAAACCGTTTTTTTCAACGAAATATATATTTTTTTTTTTGGGGGCCTAATTCACAAGCAAAGGGTTTAAATTTAAAAATTTTTATCTTTTGTTGTGTGGCGTAAAAAAATTACCCCTTTTAAAACACGCTACAAAGCTACTATTTTGGTGGGGGGCTCAATTCTATTGCGAAATTTTTAATCCAGGGGTTAAAAGCGTTGTTTTGTGGTGTGCTGAAAAAAAATAAACTTTTCTTTTTCAACCCCAAATTTTTTAAAATTTTTTTTTTGGGTTTAACCCAAATTTCACAACCCAAAGGGTTTAAATTACAATTTTATCTTTGTTGTTTGGGTGGGAAAAACACCTTTGGGTTAACAGCTCCCAAAGCTACTAGTTTGGGGTTTGGTTTAAATTTCTTTTGCCCCAATTTACACCCGGGGGTTATTTAAGGGGTTGTTTTGTGCTGTGCTGACAAAAAAAAAACGTCTTTTCAACCCCCAAATATATATTTTTTTTTTGGTCCCAAATTTTCAAAAGGGAAAAAGGGTTAAATTTAAAAATTTAATCTCTTGTTGTGTGGCTTTAAAAAAATTACACCATTGTAAACGTAAAAAGTTACTAGTTTGTGGTGGTTTAAATTTTCTATTGCGCAATTTCCCAAAAGGGGTTTAAATTTAAAAGCTTTTGTTTTGCTGCTGTGCTGAAAAAAATAAACCGTCTTTTTCAACCCCAAAAAAATATAAAATTTTTTTTTCTTGTAGCATAATTAAACAAGCAAAAGGTTAATTAAGTGTTTTTTGCTTTTACATTTAGTAAAACACACAGTGTTTTGTAAACGACCCCTTACAAGAAAATTTTTCCGGGGCCATTTTTTGGAGCGCAATTTTACCCAAGGGTTCCCCCAAGTTGTTATGGGTTCATTTGGAGTTCAAAAACAGGGTGTTATTTATCATATAAGATAGCTTCATCAAACGTGTCTGTACTTTTTAGAAAAAAACTGTATGTCAGACAGGGGGGTGGCAGGTCTGAAACTGCGGTGGCAGTGGCACAAACATTTCTAAAACCGGGGCCCGGGGGGGTCGCACCCACAGCAAGGGGGGAGTCGCGCAGGGGTCATTTCGGTGAGGCCCCCAACGGGCCCGCTGTCATCTACCCGGGCCGTGGGGTTGGGTTCAGAAACCCAAAGGGTTTTTGGGTTTGGTTTGGACTGGTATCCTTTTCCCTTCCCAGATGACATTGACAACCCCACCCAAGAGTCGGGGGGAAAAACCTAAAACCAACACTTATTTGGCATGGCCCCGGGGGCGGGTCAGCGGCCCTCACCTGTCCTCAGCCCGCCTGCCCCACCCAGTTCCCCTCACCCGGGAAATTTCTATGTGGTCTGGGTCGGGGCCCCACTATATAGCGAGGATGAACAATTTGAGGGGGGGCAGTCAGCAGCTACTTGGCAGCGAAAAAAGGGGGCCCAAAAATACCCCCCGCTTCTTGCAGTGGGCGGCAAAGTATAGGGGTGGGAGTGGCAGGGGGAGGTCTTGGGGTTGAGGGAGGTAAAGCCTCGGCTTCCCCAAGCCCGGGTGATGGGGCCCCGTGGGTGCGATTGAAACAAAAATAGATGATGATGTACCCGCCCGCACTTGGGGCGGGTGAAGAAAGGGTTTTTAAATCGTCAGGGGAGGGGGCGTCAGTTTGGGCGCTTTCAGGCACCCGGCCCCCCAGAAAGTGGGGTGGGGTGGCCGGAGTAGGGGGGTTTAGCGGAGTGTGGGGGTCGGGACCCAAGCGGCCACGGGGTAAAAAACCCGTTTCGCAGGCCCAAGACGGGTAGCGGCCCCGGGGGGCTCAGCGAGGGCAGGGCGGCATTAGCCCTCAGTGCGGAGGGGTTGGGGGTTTAAAATAGCTACCGGGGGGTTTTGGGCAGTTCTTTCCCTAAAAACCCCGGAGGGGGCCAAATTTTGGGTATATGTAAAATTCTGTGGGCGAAAGTGAAGCGTGGCCGGGAGCTAACTTTTGGCACAAGGGCCCCTGCGTCAACACATGCAGCGTCACCATCCGGGGGGCCTTTTGGGGGAAAACGTGGTTCAGAGGGTGGTGGTCCATCCTCCCGCTGCCGCCCCCAGCAACCCGGCCCGTGGCACGCATGCATTTCAGCCAGTAAGGCTCCCCCCCCACCTTTTGCAGAAGGAGCTGTTTTTTTTGGGACACCCTCTCCCGGTCCGATGCCCTGCCCCCTCGCTATCAGGGGGGCCCCCCAGCGTCGTTCAGAGAGGGGGTTTGAAAAAGGGGACAAAGTTATGGGGCCCAAAACCATCCAAAGGGTGCAGCAGCTGACCGGGGGGGGCCCCGGGCCAAGTTGTTGGTACTGCATTTCCCCCCCTTTCCCCAAATGGGGACTCGCCCCATTAAAGAGAACTAAGGGGGGTTTGTGCCGACCCAAAGATGGGGGTTCCAACCCTTTAATTTTTTTTCCCAAAAAAGGGCAGTACCAGCCATTTCTTTAAATATGTAGAACAGAAATTGGGCCCAGTCCTTGGCTTATCGGTTTTTTCCCAAAGGGTTTACACGGCAGGGGGAAAGTTGGAGCGGGTAATTTCGGTCGGGGCCATTCCATGTCCTTTGGGCCCCCACTGGGTGAATTTGCTTCCTCCCCGGCACCCAACAAACTTGGACAGGAGCGCCGCTTTTCTCCCCCACTTTTTTAAAATGCTGCTCCTGCGCCAATGTCCGGCCCCCTCCTCCACCACCCCCCACCATCTCAGCCTCCACCCAAGTATGCTCCATCATACCCCATGTGTGGGCACAGCGGTGTCAGCCAAATTTTTTCCCCCTAGCTTTCCCCGGCGAAGAAGTCACAAAGGGGGGGGAAAAGCTCCCCGGGCCCTGCAGCAAGAAATCGATTTTGTGGCTTTCTCCGGGGGCCCAAATGCAAAAACGGAAACCTGGTGACGGACCCAAAGGGGGGGAAAAATGGTGTCCCCGCTGCCCCCCGAGGGGGAATGGTCCCTGGGGCCCTGCCCTTTTGGGGCACGTGTTCAATTGGTTGTTAAAAAAGGGTTTCCCGAAAATTTTTCCACCCATCTTCAGAAATTTGAAAAAAGGCCCGGAAACTTTTGCATGCATTTATCATTTTGTACAAAGCCAGGAAAACCCTCCTCGAGGGTTTTCGAGTGGGGAACGGCCTCCCCCCAAAACCCCTTGATATGCGATGTTTCCACCCCGAATTTCCCGCCCGCACATGTTGGACCGACTGTAGAAAAGAGAAAGGGCCCTTTAACCCTTTTTTGATGATTCCCGGCAGACAGACGTTTCTCCCCTGTTTTAACCTTTTATGTCAGCCGTGGCAGCTCTGCGTTTTACCCTGCCCTTTGTTGAGGCCCCTCGGGGAAAGGGGACGTTTTTTGTCAGTGCCAGGACTCGGGGGTGAATAAGTATTCCACTGCTTATGCCCCGGAAAAAGATGTGAAAAATCTGTTGGGGGAGGGGGGCTGGAGATTTTGGCGAAAAATTCGTGGCCCCCTGGTCGGTGGGGGACTGAAATGGAGGAGGAGGAGGGGAGGAGGGGCATTGGAGCAGAAGCATTGTCGGGGAAAAATTTAGGGATTTTTTTCCCCGGTGGGCAAGAGGGGGAGGAGGGAGGGCGCTGGGGGGGGTGGTGGGAGATGAGGAAGCGAGGCAGATTGGGCTCCCAAACACCGTGGGCAGTTTACAGTGGAAAAGGAGGCAGGGGAGCCCCCCGGGTCACTTTTGCAGTGTCCCGCCGCTGCTTTTTGCCCGGTTTGGGACAGGCCCAAAAGTTTGCATCCCGGGAGGGGATGATTTTGGTCTCCCCCCTATTGGACCCTCGCTTTTCCCGGGCCCAAAAAGGGGGCCTTTTTCCCCGTATTGGAGGGAAGACAAAAAATAAAAAACTTTTTGGGAAATCCTTTGTAAACAGTTGGCCGCTGCCCATGTGCGGGGATTTGTCCCTCCTCTGACAGGTCTGCCGGGGGGTTTCAAACGCTCCGTATACTGCCCCGGGTGCTGGGGGAAGGTGGGGGGGTAGGGAGTTTCCAGTCCAAACAGCAGTAAAACCCAAGTCTGGATTTTCCCAATGACAGCTTCCCCCCTTTCCCCCCCTAGTTTAGGAGGGCAGTCACCAGCAGCAGCAGCAGCAGGGAGGGGGGAAAAATGGAGATTTTCCCCGAACCCAAAGGGTTTTGGCCCACTTGGGCAGCACTTGCCACCCCCCGTTAGAAAATCCGCTGGACTACTGGGGAGCCAAACTGGATTTTGGCGCCAATTTTCCGAGTTTTTCATGGAAAAGCTGTCCTGCCGGCCAGTAGTGTGGCATCAGAGCGGGTGGTTTAGTGCGGCGGGGGCCCTCGTTACCCAAGGGAACCCCCTTGTCCACGGGAAATGTTGAACGGGCTGACCTTTGTCAAGAGAATCAGGGGGTGGATCGGCCCGGATTTCCCACACCAATGCCTTAGGCGTCAGTTGGGTTTTTAAACTACCCCGCCCAGCCCTATTTGTGCCGCCACCCCCCTGATGCCAAAACCCTCTGCTGATAGTTTTCCATCTGTTCCCCCGTCTTTACCGGGGCTGGTATTGCCACCCCCCTCAACCCCTCTGTCATTGTGCCACTTTGGGCTTTAGGGGCTGTGCTGTTTTCTGTTGCCGTGACATCCCCCCACTGTGTCTTTTTGCCACTCTGCGGCCCCGGGGTACTGTTTTGGGCCCCCTCCCGAAAAAGTATTGTGCCCCTCCTGACCTCTTGGGTGTTGCTCCCGGGCATCACCCCACTCTTGGCATTTTTTCCAATGCCGGGCTCAGATGCTGCCGCCCCGTGAAATCCCCCCCTTTTCAGTCATTGTGCCGCTTGTGGCCAATCTATTTTTGCCAACCTTTAGGGGAAAAAAATCATTGTGCCACTCTTCTGAAACCCCATGCTGCTGCTGTGGTCCGTCGTGCCCTCCACACTGTGTCATTGTTTCCCTGTCTGACCCCCATGTGCTGCCGTGGGTGTGCCGTGCCCTCCCCATGTGGGGCCCACTTGTTTTTTCCCCCCTCCAGAATTTGTCATTTTTGCCACTGTTGACCCCATGCTGGGGAGGTTTGGGTGTGCCCCCCCCCCCTTTCCCCCCACATGTTTTCCATTTGCCAAATGGGCTGACCCTTTTTCGGTGCTGTTGCTCCTGCCGTCCCCCCCCATGTGTCATTGTACCCCTCTTTTGGGCCCACTCCTTTTTTGCCAGGGTCCGAATTTGTCATTGTTTTCCCCTGCCTGACCCCCTTTCTGCTGCCACCCTGACCCCCACCCTGTGTCATTGTGCCACTCTGGGGGCTGGTACTGTTTTGCCCCTTCCAGAATGTCATTGTTGCCCCTGTCTGGGCCATGCTGCTGTGGCTGCCCGTTCCCCCCAAAACTCTGTCCTTTAAAGTTGCCACCCGAGCTTCAGTTTGTTTTTTTCCAGCTTTTTTTGCCATGGGTTTATCAGGCTAGTTCCTGCTTCAGTTTTTGGTCGTTTTGCCCCCTAAGTGCCCAGGGGATTTTAAGTGAAGCGATTTAAGGGGCGGCGGCAGTATGTGGGTGTCATACTAAAACAAAAACTTTTTATGAAGACCAAAAACCCAAACTCCCCCTGCATTTTTTAAGCATGGGAAAAAAGTTCTACAAGGGACCCCCGCAGGCTCTGGGCAGCCCGGAAATTTGCTGTTTTTTAAAAGTGTTTTGTGCCGAAGTAATTTGGACCGAAAAGAATTTTGTCGGAAAATTCGGCGAAGTGACCGAACCGAATTTTGAGAAATTGCCCACTTAGTAATAACATAAAAATTATAGTGACTAGGTTTTTGGAGGGAGGGTTGAGATCTAATGATTTATTTAATAAATGGTTGGAGTTGGGTTTGGAAAATTTTTCCCTAAAATCAGGACAATTTGGGTTTTACCCCTTTTGGGTTTTTGCTTCATCTGGATCCCCACTATAAAATATAGAAAAAATTTAAGGAAATGTTTCTTTTTTTAGCCTTACCAAAATGTGGGATCTTTATATTTTTAGGTTTAAAGTTAGAGGGAAATGGGGAATTCCCGCCAGTCAATGGTTTTAAACCCAAATTTTCCATTTACATTTTTCTCAATGCCCACCCCCGGGAACCGGGGCCCTGTGGGTTTGGGCCCATCACTTTTGATATCCAGTGAGAACTAAGGTAGTAATTTTTTTTCCCGTACTGGTTTTCAAAAGGTGGGGGGAGATTTGGCCCAGGGGATCCCCAGATGTTGAAAAAAAATTCGACCTTGTATTTTTCCTCTCCTTTTTGGATAAAAACTGTAAATTTAAAAGATTGAAAAGTGTTAAACTATGTTACTTTTGTAAAAAAATGTAACTATGAATACAACAGCCCCTTTTGTGGGAAAACATTGCATGAAAATAGGGTTTCTATATCAGTGCTAAAAGAGTGGTTAACAAAAATTTGGGAAATGTGTTCTGTGTTCGTGTGATTGTGGGGATTGGGGGTTTAGTGGGGTTCAAATGATTGTAGCAAGATTCTTTTCTCTTTAAAACTTGTTTTAGAGTACTGGGCCCGATTTTAAAAACCATTTTTCCCTTTTTAACCCTTTGGGCTTAGGTGCTTAAGTTCCATTCCAGGACTCTTCTGAGGGTGTGCTGACTGAGCTGCTTGCATTGAGTACTAAATGGAGTGAAGTTAACAAACTGGAGTTTAAAACAGGAGTGTTAAAATGGTAAGTAAACAACCCTTATTTTTTTTATCTTCATTGGTTTTTTTTTTTTTACTGTTGCTGGGATAATGGACAAAAAGAGTGGCATTTTTATTCAGTGCACAGTCTGCCAAACGTATTCACTACTGGATCAGCAGGTCAAGGATTAATACCACTGTGATAGATGTGAGTGTGTTGCTAATCTAAAAGCTTGCATTAGAGATCTATAGTAGAATGCAACACTGAGGGTGACTGACAATTATGAGAGGAGTTTGCTTCTCACTGAGTAAGCAGTTAGTGGGTGAAATGTTGGGGTGGAGTAATAGATCAGCAGGATGAGCCATGTAGCTGGGTTAATAAAGTAAGCGGAAGTTCTAGGGGTACCAGAAACAAGTAGGCCACTTCTGTTCCTGTGTTTCCTAGCAAGATCTCCAAATTGTTTGATAATGAAAGAGCATTAGTTTAAAAAATGGCAACCCTAGTTAATACCGCTCTTCCTTGCAAACCCCCATAAAAAAAAAAAAAAAAAAAAAAAAAAAAAAAAAACCCCACCAAAAAAAAAAATAAAAAAAAAAAAAAATAATTAAAAACATTATATAAAAAAAAAAAAAAAAAACAAAAAAAACAACAACAAAACAAACAAAAAAAAAATTAAAAAAAAAAACCGGGAAGAGCAGCCCAACTAGTAGTCAGCGGGATGGTAACACAGGTAGTAAAAAACAATTAGTGGTTATAAGGGATTCTATAATCAGAAAGACAGAAAGAATGATTTGTCGCCAAGACCGAATCATTTGGTGTCTTCCTGGTGCCCAGGTTTGGCATGTGGTGGACTGGGTGCATAATTACTTGAAGGGGCTGGCGATGACCCAGTTGTTGTGGTCCATGATGGAACCAATGACAGAATACATAGTAGATGGAGGATCCTCAGAATAATTTTAAAGAACTAGGCTCCAAGCAGAAGGGAAGCACCTCCAAGGTTGTGTTCTCCATAATACTGCCTGTGCCATGTGCTATGCAGGAAAGAAGCCAGGAGCTCAGGGAGTTAAAAGCATGTCTGAATTCTTGGTGTAGGACAGACAGAAGGGTTTGGAATTTTTAGAGCACCTGAATAGAAGGGGGTCTGCTGTGCTGGGGGAGAGAATTCTAGAAGGAGTCTGGAAGTATTTAAACTAAGGATGAGAAGGGAGGACAATCTAGAAAATGTAGGGGTTGATAGGTTAGACAGGGTGATGACTGTAACGGTGGGTGGAAACGTGGACTGTGGAGGATGGACTAGACCAGTGGATAAGGAGATCCATGTGTTACAAACCAGCATTGAAGATATGGGTGCCCACAATATTTCATTTAATCCCATGCCATCTAATGAAGGTGTAATGTATAATCTCATGGCATCTACTGAATGTGTAAAACTGGAATGGAATGTAAAGTGTCTGTTCACAAATGCCAGAGGTATAGCAAGCAAAATGAGGGAGCTTGACATGCTAGTTACAGAGGAACAGATTAATGTGGTTGGTGTTGCTGAGACACAGCAGGACTCTTTGCTCAATTGCGCTGTTAACTTTCAAGGTTTTACACTATTTAGGAAGGATAGAGCAAACAGGAAGGGAGGAGGAGTGTGTATGTAAGAAGTGATATGAAAGTAAATGTGAAAAAGGCAATAGGCGACTACAGTAGTGATAATGGGTGACTTCAGTTACCCAGATATTGACTGAGTTCACTGTTCTGCTTCAACTACAAAGGGGAAAGAGTTCCTCGACCTGTTATGGGATAATTTTATTGGGACAGTTTGTGAAGGATCCCACTAGAAGTGATGCTCTGTTGGCATCTGGTTCATTTCTAATAAAGCAGAACTTGTTGGAGCGGTCACTGTTTCTGAAAACCTTGAGAACAGCGACAGCAATATAATTTGTTTTAGTCTAAACTGGGAAAAACAAACACAGAGCAGGTGGGTGAATACATTTAATTTTAAAAAGGTCAATTTCCACTTATTGAGGGTTTACAGGACAAAGACTGAGAGCAGCTAATATCAAATAATGATGTAGAAGCCAAATGGAAGAACTTTAAATATACTTTGTGGCATTATATAGCAAAATGTATTCCTTAGGTATATATAGGCTCATAAGAGACTATGTACATGAAAATGTGGCTGAATATAATATTATAAGTGATTATCATCATGCATTACTAAGGGCAGAAGTTGTCAGACCAACCTGATCTGTTTTTATGGAGAGATGAGTAGAAGTCTAGATAGCGGGGCAGCTGTGGATATAGTGTTTTTAGACGTTGCAAAGGCGTTTGACATTGTCCCTCATAAGCGTAAATTAGGTGAATTAAAATCACTTGGGTTGGAAGTAACAATGTGGGATTAGATTGAAAACTGGCAATCGGAACGTACTCCGAGTGGTCCCCGCTTGTGAGTGGTGTGCCCCAGGGCTCAGTATTGGGTCCTCTTTTATCCAATGTATTTATTAATGATATAGTGGAGGGGATTATTAGAACTGTTTCTAGTTTTGCAGATGACACCAAATTATGTAGTGTAGTGCAATCTATAGAGTATGTTCGTGAATTGCAAGCAGACCTGGACACACTGAGTGTTTTGGCATCCACTTGGCAAATGAGGTTCAATGTGGATAAATGTAAAGTTCTGCATCTTGGTACTCATAATTTTCAGGCACTATGGGCGACATCTATGAATGGGGCTGCACCAGATATCTGCCTTTTTTTCAGCCCAATATCAGGCGTAGCCCCGTTCATACATTTTAAAATCTCCCACACGGCATTCTCCGCCGCATTACATAGCGCCCCTGGCACTTTGGATTGCACCCGATGTCAGGGAGCATGCGGGAGGCGGGCCATACTAGAAACATAGTGAAGCTACATATTTATAGCTTTGCTATGGCATTTCTAGGCGTAGTACAGCTGGAACAGGTATACCTCTTTCAAAGTGGCATACCTGTTCCAGAAATGTCGCCCTAGTGCTAGAATGCGCCTGATTTATGACTGGCTGTAGAGCGGGTTCATAAATCAGGTGCATTCTATGCCTTTTTTATGTGCATGGAATTTGGCATTCACACGCCAGATTTCCTGTATGTCGCCCTATTTGTCCTAGAGGGTAAAAAACTGGGAGAATCGCTTATTGAGAAGGATTTGGGCGTACTTGTAGATCATAGACTACTGAAAAGCATGCAATGTCAAGGAGCCAGCAGGATATTTGCATGTACAGGCTTAGACTGGCCCACAGAGGAATTAGGGAAATCAGGCCCTGAGCATGGTATATTTGGAGTTGTTTTTAACTATATATACATCCTTGGAAGAGGCAGAAAAGCAGAGAGTAATAGGCAAAAAGCAAGACAAAGTAGGGGAGACATGCACAGTCATTTACAATAGCTGTAGGGTGGCCCCTAGAAATAACTCCACCTATGGACCCTAGGAACCCTAAGTATATAAATGGCCCCAACAAAAATATGGGGAAAAGCTTTTTCATGAAAAAACCCCATAAAAGACAAGGGGACATTCCCTTCGTCTAAAAAAAAAATTCAATCCATATCCCTATCCCTCTTCCTAACATGACTTGACATTGACATTGACTTGAAGGGCTCAAGAATCTAAGCATGCAGCATCTTTAACATCTGTATATAGATACCTTGTACGATATACTGGGTGCCATGTTCAGAGCAGTATGCACAAGCTTATTAAAATAGATGATGTTTAGCATAGCTTCAGTAGTATTTTGGAAGCAGGTTCACCTTTGGTGAACTAGCAGTTGCATTCTATAATTTGCTTCCATTAACCAAATCACTCTTTTTCCAGCTGGTATCCTGACAGCCATCATGACTGCTACTTTCTGCTTTCTCAAGATTGAAAACCCAGGAAACATAAATATTGCTTACACATTGCTAATCACGTGGGTAGAGTAACAAGGAAATGAAACAGACCCTGCTTGAGTGATCTGGGTATTATTTATTAAAAAATGTCTTATAATGCATTTTTAAGATATTGTTATTAGAGTGAACCAAAAGAGAGGAGCGTTAAAGGGGTTTTCTCATCACAGGCTTTTGCAGACTTGAGCTGTTTCTGTCTCTTCCAGCTTTAAATCCAGGGGCGGAACTCTGGTGGGTCTCCCCTCCCAGGAGGTGTGTTTCTCCTCCCAGTAGGAGTGTCTTCCCTCAATGATGAATGGTGATATCATCATTCTGTGTGAGCAGTGCAATGAAGAGGATGTCACAGCTCTGCAGACCTCCTGCAGTGGTCAGTTCTCATGCCTGGAGAGCCGTCACCTCCCTCCAAAAGCTCTTTGTAACCAGAACCCCTGCATTGGGGTAAGCAGCTATACATACAGCCTGAAACAAATGTGTGAAATGCACTCTGCTAACCCCCTCTGCTATCAGGCAGGAGGAGTGTATAAAGCTGTGTTATATGGGTGGATAGAACAGTCTGTATAAGGCTGTGTTACATGGGGGGAGAGAGTGATTTATTAGGTCTTATCAATAAAGAACACAATTCTCATTCTTGTTGAGTATTTATTTGTTTTACGGTGCAGATAAAGTAACGTGATAAGTTTGTAGTTTAGATCATAATGGATGATGTAAAACCATTTAAAATCAAATATATGTCAATTTTATCTTAATTTTTTTCCAATAATAGAATATCTTGTTGCCTTTTTGGTTGAATGGGACTTTAGTTTGTAATTGTGATTGCTTAAATAACACACTACTTCTGTTCTGCCATGTATTAGCGTGTGGCTATAAAATGAACAGATTAACAGGTTTCCGTACAAGGCAGATCCAGGGGGCATTTTTAAGTCCTCTGGCTGCTATAGCAATGAATCGGTACCTTGCTGTCGCATCAGTAGGGTGACAAAAGGGTCCCTTCCTCTGTCCAACCACTAAGATGCACCATGTTTCAGCATTCCATGCCTTAGCATTGGTTGTTGCCTGTATAAATGTTCTTGTACAATCAGTGTAATGTAATAGTACAGCAGCTCACAGGTATTAGATAGGTCCAAAGACTACTTGTTATTCTTATTTTAGAGACACTGGAACAATAAAATAAATTTAGGTCGCAAAAGTCGGCCTCTTCTTTAATTAATATAATCTTTTTAGTGAATCTTATTTTCTTCACTAAACATATACAGTGTCTTACAGAAGTGTGTACACCCCTCACATTTTTGTAAATATTGTATTATATCTTTTCACGGTACAACACTGATGACATGATACTTTGATACATTGTAAAGTAGTCGGTGTACAGCTTGTATATTTACACTGTTATTCAAGCTGTACACTGACTATTTACATTGTGTCAAAGTGTCCTATCTTCAGTGTTCTCCCATGAAAAGATATAATACAATATTTATAAAAATGTGAGGGTTGTACTCACTTTTGTGAGATACTATATTTACATACGTTACCTGGAACAACACCAAGTGTACAAAGTCTGCATAGCACTACACAAAAATTCAGAGTTCAGTCCTTGAAATGGCAGTTGAAAGTGTCAGATATTTTTAATCAAATTATTTATAAGAATTTTTATATATATCAGATATAACCTCATTCTCAATGCAAACCAATTAATGCAGAGTCTGTATTCCTCTTAGCGCGTACTGTTAGACCTCCCATAGTTATTTTCAATAATCCACAGTGCATTATGCCTCATTTTTATTGCAGGCTCACAGACTTCTTGGATCCTATTACCTGCAGCAATGCAAATGAAATATAGCATGTTTACATTATAAACATATAAACAGTTCAATTAATCATGTTCTAACTAATTTGTCTTGACAACTAGGATTTCCCCTGTTAGGACATAATTTTAATTAACACAGTGAGTGTTTCTGTATAATTTGCCTCCTGTTTCAGCATAAAACATGCACATTTATTTCCAGTTCTAAGACTTACTCTGCCTCCATGAGCACAACAATTGCATGGTTGCTGTTGGCGGTGATGCATAGGCTCCTCTCAGAAGTATATGGAATTTAAATGAGATTTGGGAACGTATGCAAGCCTGTTTCACGATATTTATTTGGAACCAGCAGTGAAAGCTTTATAACATGCATAGTGTAGGTTAATGTAAAATGGAATAAACAAACGCAGGAGCAAACTGATAACATAAAAGGGTAAAAGGAGATCCTGAATCATAAAGCCTGAAACTAAATTGTATCGCACTACACTCCAAGATAAATGCTAATGGAGCTGAATATTTCATTGAGCTTTCCTTTTGTGCAATGTGATAACTAAATGTAGATAACCCAGTAGGCTTAGTTGCCCTCCTATGGGAAAGCACAAATAAAGTACAGTATGATATAATAAAATACAAATCCATAGGACAAACTCACATCTGTTATATCAGCACCTAAGAAAGATGCTTAAAGGGGACCTGTGACATCTGCTGACATGTCTGTTTTAGTAAATCCTTGTGTTTCCAGTGACGCAATAATTCTGGAACATCTTCTCTTATAACTCTTATGTTGTGCTGTTTCACTGTTACAAAAGAGGAATAGCACAAAATGGAACTATCAGAGAAGATGCTCCAGAATTGTTACTTCACAGGGAATACAAGAATTTACTAAAACAGACATTTTAGGAATTTCGTCTTTACACACTTAAAATGTGTACAGATAAGTTGAAAATGATTATGTGAGAACTAATGGTTCAGTAACTGTGGTTCATCTAATGGTTCAGTAACTGTTAGTAAATTATAGCAAGATCGAAGTATATTCCATCATGTCTCAAACACATTTGCATAATCAGAAGAGTTACTAAGGGGTGGCACGTATTTGTAAGTTTTCCCCGACGGATTCCCATCCCCAATCTTGAAGGGGGGTGAACCCACTTAAATAATTGACAATGCACATTGTTTTTCCTCGGATTGCTTCGTAATCCCGGCGGCAATGGCCGGGAAATAGGTCGTGTGATCGACGAGCCGTATTTTTATTGAAATAAATAGAAAATGGCTTGATTTTTCTGACTGATTTGCGACGGATGAGTCGTCAACCGTCGGCAAATATGCGGCGAAATAAGCCGGGGAAAAGGCCTAAAATAACTGTTAGTAATTTAGAAAGACGAAGATTTTCCCATCAAAAATGTCAAAATTTTTGGACTACTCAGAAAGTACTAGAACCAGACTAACACAGTTAGGGTTTGCTCTTCCCCCATTCCATTCAGTAATGCACCTAAAAAGACATAACAGTACAAAAATACCACTTGTGAAGATTAATAAAAATCCAATCTTTGTGACAAAGTTCATGGGTTTTACCCACAAAAAAAGGGACTGTTAGGGCATGTCCCCACGGCAGGTCTTTCAGCCAGTTTTACGGACGGTTTTCGGTTTTGAAAGCCGTCCGTAAACCGGCTGTCAAACTTTAGCATAGACCTTTATGGAAAATCCATGCAGTGGTCCCCACATCGCCGGCGGTCCGAAAAACATTTAAGATATTCATGCTTCCGCCCAGTTTTCGAATGGAATATGAACACGTCAAAGAGAAGAGGGAAGGCTTTTCTCCGTGAACCGCAGAGAAAAGCCACCCCTTGTGGCCGTGTACATAGCTCCAAAACAGAGCAAATACCGGTCAGATAATCTAACTGGTATTTGCTCTGTGCCATATAAACGGCCCCTTAAATATGATGTTCCAGCAACTGTTTAATGGAGAAGGTGATAATCAGTTTCCTTACCTCCTGCACCCCTTTTTATAACCTTCACAGGGACCTCTGCATAAGTCATAAACCATGCTCATAAAACACACCCATAAGTCAACAAGTCATCTCTACATTTCAGTTTCCTATGTCTGCCGTAAGGAATATCTCTAAAATGCTGTACACTAAACAGAGAAGCAGCGCAAGCAAGATGGTTGCCTGTATAATAATGTAGGGAAAATAAATAATTCAAAAGTATACATTAAAAATAAATAAAAATAGATTACAAAAAAGAATATTCTCCAGTAAATGGTTGTAATTAGTAAAAGAAAAATCAAATTTACTTCATAACTATACCAAAATATGCAACAAAAACTTTTTTTTTTCCGTTAGGGTGCATCCACACGGTATGTACAAAATACTGGTGGGATTCTGTTTTAGAATCCAGTTGGTATTTTATCATCTTTTGTATGGTTTTGGGGGATGGCTCTGTCTGCAGTTTGCGGATTCGCCATCCCCCATAACCATTGAATTGCACATGTTTTGCGTGAAAAGATTGTGCATGTTCAAAGTTTTTCAGAACGCCAGAGGCTGAAAATACGCCCGGCTGAAAATCCATTAAGTGTAGACTACTGAACGGAATTTCTATTAAAGTCTATGGGGATGGTGTATTGTCAGTTTTCAGATAGTTTCTAAATCCTCAAACTGTCTGAAAATCCGACGAGAAAACCATGCTGTGTGGACTGATGCTTATAGATGGTCAGTGATTGTACTTGGACATATTCCAATTGTTTCGATGTTTAGTCAACTTCTTAAGTTTTATGATTAAAAATATGACTTAAACTATCTTGTAGTTGCCACAATTTTGTAAAACTGCCAGGACTACTGTTGGTAACATTTAGTTTGATGATTTATTTTTCTATTTAGTTTAAATATCAAATTTGGTAGCTTTTAAAACTAGAATTTTAAAATCTATTTAACTTATTTTTGGTAAATGTTCTATGTGTAGTCCTGTTTGTAAATATATTGTATTAAATGATAATTGTACGTAAGTGTACGGCTATTTACACAATTTAACAGCATATTTTAGAAATTAATTAGTCATAGAGCATGGAATGCAATTTACAGAACAATGTGCGGTTAATGCTGGAATTTATGATGAAGGAGTCGGCAGTGCCATCTGTCATGGTATTTTAATAGGCTGTTTTGATGCTCACAGCTTGGTCCAGTTTTACCATGACACAAAATTGATTGAAGGTCAACCTGATAATGATATTGTACCATGATGGATGATACTGACAAACACTGTATCAGTCCATACAAATGTTCAGTTGCTTCTCATGATAGAACAAAACAGGTAAGAATTTTGTGTTATGCAAAATTAAATATAAGCGGATATTTTTACTGAGTCTTTTAGTTGAGTGACATGGTTTTTATCAAATTAATAATTAAGACAATCATTTCAGAAATTTACCAGTCTGATTAAATTATAGAAAATTAAACAAATTCAGATATATCTAATCCAGTGGGTAGATTTTAAAATGTTAAATTCTAGTACATGAAAAAAATAAAATTATATAAAAAAATTTATGCAAATTGTGATTATTAACATAATAACAGAAGATACAAAACTTTTATATCTGGGTATGTTTTCCTTATTAGTTTTCATGACTACCCTGAAATATAACCAAATACAATTACATTATGTCACTGGACAAGAGATGGAAATGTACTAATTGCACCGATTAAGGTTAAATTCTTATCCTAAAAAAAATTGTCTGGCCAAAACCACATATGCAGATTTTAACATTTTTAAATAATGCCAGCAGTGTATCGATAAAATGAGAAAAAAGCCTTAAACAAGTCATATTCACTTCATCTTCTGTATTTTCTCCTTTGTTTAGCTCAAAATATTGCATTTAAAATATCACAATTTCAGCCTTACACAACTACATCTGCCAAATGACCATTCTACTGCAATGGGGAACTAAACCAAGCAGCTCTGGCAAAGAAGAGAAGATTTCAGAGGGATTGGGAAGAGGTCTTAATTTTTTTGTGGACAGAAACTTGCTTATTATTTATATAGGGGTTTATGTAGGTCAATGGTGTAACTATTGCCATAGCGGCTATAGCAGCTGCAATGGGAACCAGAGGTTGAGGTGTCCCCACTCAGGTGCAGGAACATTGTTCCTTTTTGTAGGACACAAGTAATTGGTGGCTTTCTGCTCCCCAGTACAACTATTTGGGTTCCTGAATATAACGTGCTATTATTTATGCCTTTAATTAAAGGGGTTGTCTCGCTACATTGATTGATCTTACCTCAGTCCTGTTTTCTTGGTTTCATTTTGAATTCTGAGGCATGTTTACTGGCTTCCACAAGGCTGTAGTAGAAGCCAGGTCTGTAGCTATAGCAGCCAGTGCTGGCAGCCTATCAGGATAGATCAAACAGGTCTGTAGCTATAGTGATTTGAGGAGTTGATGCAGCCCATACAAGAGGAGATATCTTGGAATAGGTAGGACACTGTTAATGGACATATATTGCAAAGTGACTTGTTTTTGCAAGATCTTTAACATGAAAAGCAATTCTTGTAGTGAGACAACCCCTTTAATGCTACATATGCTGCTATTTCAGTTTATTATCATTAGATGGTGAGCCCCATATCATTATGCTATGGGGTCCTTTGAATTGTAGTTATGTCCCTGATTTAGGTGGTTTAACCTCCTGAACCAAATTTTATATGCCTACCTATCTAGTATTGTGCTCCAAATGTGGTCCTACAAAACCGTCTTCCAAGTTTACTACATGATCTCATTGGACATGTTTACCATCTGTCCGTCCTTAATTTATAATTAAGATATCTAAACTGTTGTTTTCACACAATCCCAATCTAGAAATGGTTGTCACACCACTGAAACATTTTATAAAGAGATAGTGAAAGGTAAAAACAATTGAAAATGCTTTATAAAATGGAAAAAAGTTAACGATACTGAAATAAATGGCATGCTTTATGCTTGCTTTTTAGAAGCATTCCATTGGCTTCTTTTAAGTCTAGTGCTAGCCAAATGGATGATAGGTTTTAAGAAGAACTGCTAGACTAAAGCAGCACTTCACATGCTAGCAGCAGTGATCAGTCTCTGTCTTTATTGTATATGCTACACTTACTAAGGTTAACCATAGGGCTTCATTTAAATGTATCTGTATGATAATGTCTGCTGGTCAAAATATAATGTATTGGATCTATTTGTTTCTTGGCTCGTGAACAAATATGTGCAGAATATCTGCATATCTGGCAATTGAGGAAAAACATGGAAAACCCTTTATGGGGAAGTTTTCTATTAAAAGCAAAGTAAACCTAAGATATTGCATGTAGAGTGTTATTAGTATGTTAAAATATTACAAATCTGAATACATAAAAGATGAATTTCTTCATAAAAATTCCTCATTACCAGTCTAACAAAAGTCCTAGTTATACATGCACATTATCACTTTTCTTATTGCATCTCATCATTGAATTCAATAACATATGCTCCCAACTTATCTCAGGAATAGATTTCATCTTCTTTAGCAGATGCTGAATTTGTTGCTCGAAACTCCCTGTCCTATTCTCTATAAGCTCCCTCCTTTAAATATTGTCTGTGATCAGTCTTGGACTAGTATGGCTAGGGCCCACCAATGGAGTTGACTCTGGGGACCCAGCAGTGGAGTTCTTCCTGGGCCCACATGCTTCTTATACTCCTTGTCTTGCCTTTTTCCTCTGTTTCTTTGCCGTTCTGCATCTCCTGAGGATGTATATACAGTTGAAAAGCAACTTCAGTTCTCTCATGTTCAAGGGATTCCCCTGTTGGCCAGTGCAAGCTGGTCTGTGGCCACAACATTTACATCTAGTTAGAGACTTGGCTTCATCATCATTGCCAAAGGAAGTGGTTTCATGATACAAATAGAAGTGTGCATCATGTAGGAAATTGATATCTATCATCAGTATTGATTAGTGATGAGCAGTTGTGTCAACTATCGTTATCGGATCGATAGTCGATATCGTCAATTATCATGCCAATAGTCTATAGTCAATAACAGATTATCGCAGATGACCATTAAGGTCTATGGGAGAGGAACAATAGCTTCATTCTTACACCCAAACAGGGCTGGAGAAGCTGGAATTAACATCCACAACAGGAAACTAGATACGTGCTACATCTTAGGCAAGACAATTAGGCAACAAGAGTCACAGAAAAAAAGTCACAGACTATTCACTATCCCTGTCCTGTACCACAGCATGACCCTTAAACCTGCATGACCCACAAATTGTGCCAGAAGGCAGTATTATTTGAACCATCATTTTAGTTGAACTGGACATTGACTATCCCTGTCCTGTACCGCAACATGACCCTCAAACCTGCATGACCCACAGATTAAAAAGCAGTCTGGAAGAAAGAAGTCTTTGAACCACCATTTTAGTTGAACTGGACAAAGACTATGCCTGTCCTGGACTGCAGCATGACCCTTAAATCATTGAAACCCACAGATTAAAAAGTGCCGGAAAAAGGAGTCTTTGAACCACCATTTTAGTTGAACTGGACATTGACTATCCCTGTCCTGGACCGCAGGTCCTGCAACCGACGATCCGCTGGCTTGCGTGTTCTTGCCAGCACTGGAAGGAGCACCTTCGCTCCATGTCCTACACCCCTCTTTGCTCGCTTACCACCTGCAGTTCGCTCCATGTTCAGAAAGATAAAAATTTAAAAGGTATGGAAGAGTTTTTGACAGTCTCTTATTTAAAGACTGCAAATCACAGCTATTCTTAAATCTCACTAATTTCCAACAGCCAACTAGGATTAGAAACAGAATTGTTTCTATCAAATATCTGTGAAATGCGGTCTGGTGGAAGAACTGTTATACAAAATCAACAGTGTTCTTCCTTCAGTCCCTGAGATTTAAAACTGCCCAGTAGGACTAGCAGTTGATAGTTTTCAACAAACTATTGTACAAATGCACGATTAGCGCCAAACTGAGATGCAGTGAGTCAAATAGAAGTATTAAAAAGTTATATGGATTAATATGGCAGCCTTCGCAACAATGACTACAGGTGCAATTTACTATAAAATATGTATAACATAATTTGCGTACAACTGAGCTCTCTGCGCCAAACAGACGCATGGACTGCAATAAGAGTATTTTAATTTTATATGGATTAATATGGTGGCCTTTGCAACACTGACAACAGGCCTAATTTACTATAAAATATGTATAACACAATATGCTAACAACTGAGCTCTTTGCGGCAAACAGACGCACAGACTTCAATAAAACTATTTAAAAGTTATAGGGATAAGTTATGCCAGTTTTTGGGAACACTGACATGCAGTGATTGCAGTAGAAATGAAAAAACAGGGACAATTTCACCTCCTATCAGAGGTCTGCTGGCCCAAAGAGTGGTTAAAAAACAATGTTTTTTCAATTGAAGATCACAGAACACACTGAGCTGCAAAATATCTTCCTTTCAAATGCCTCTCCTCCTGCCGCCCCCTCTCCCTCCGCAATTCCCCCCAACCCACCCCTGCAGCTGCACACACCAGTAGATATCCTTAACTAACTAAATAAGAAGTGAAATTCTCTAATCTAACTCTATTCTAAGCTACAGCTAGGTGGATGGTTTCTTGTATTAGAAGAGATTATCTCTCAGAGCTGTTAGAACAGCTATTGGTTTAAACGCAGACAGACACGTCCTGCTGTGAAGTGTGATAGACAGAGAATGAGCTCAATCAGGAAAACAGTTGCATAGATAAAACAATATCACATGATTTTTGCAGCCAATGAGATCCATACACCGCAAAGTGGTGACGTTATACATCCTCCTCACCCCCCTCTATCCTCGGAGCTGATAGGCTGGCCGCCAAAATGACAGGAAACGCTGAAAATGGCGCGATAGTAATAGATTATCTGTAAAATTGTCACCTAAACTATCACGTGATCGAAAATTTCCGATAAGCCTAAAAAACGTGCCAATTTCAACTTATGTTGATAATATCGCTCATCCCTAGTATTGATCAGAAGACACAGAAGAAACTTTTTTGCAGTTTCACCCGCCACCGCTATCATAGAACATGTGTACATCTACTTTTAGTTATATTGCAATCTTTGTTGTTCTCATTGTACAAACAGAAACATTATCAATTAGATCTTATGATTTAGCTCACAAAAAATAGATCCTAGTGATCAGTGATAAGTTTTAAGATCAACTTCTATGATTCCAGTTATAAGTTTTCCACTAGACCTTTGGGGAAATGTTGCACTAACAAAACATTTGTCAGAATTTAGGCCCCCCATGTACTCTTCTAGTCAAGAGCATCCTTGGCTATTATGTTACATAGTGTGTAGTATGTATTACAAATCAAATGTTGTGTTATCACTGAATATAGCAATCACATAGCTTAATATGGCAATACAACAAAGAGCATTCCAGACTAAATTGAGTTCTTTATTTTAAACATAATGTAACTATATAAGGTTTAGGTTATATGAGATTATCCTGGCACGGTCAACTCCTTTGCTTATGAACAGTAGTTCCTTGTTTTGAAAGCTATTTACTTTTGCAATCACAATAAAATTATAAATCAATGGAGATGTTGCTTAAAGGACTGAAACAAATAAATCACGTCTGTAAAGCCATAAAGAAATTCACCAAAGAAGATGCATCAATGTCACTTGTGCCACAGGTCAAAGTGTTAACTACTTTAGTAATAATTTTTGATGCCTGCTTTACAGTGTTGACACGTTAAGTCAGCAGGTAATAGGAGGGCAAGATGCAAAGTGACAGCATTCTGACACCCCATCTAGTATTTCTAACACTAAATCAAGAAATATGAGTTTGGGAAATTTATTACATTGACTTAACCTACACAAAAATTATTAAAGGCAGCAAAGTCTTGGGAACAAGAAGGAAAGAGTAAACAATTGCCTGGGTATTACAGAAGAAGCAAGAGGATTAGAATACAAATTATATTAGAGTATATTTTTGTGTGCATTGCATACAGTAGCATGTACTGTTCTTCCATAGCATGTGCTTTGGGCATGTAATACATACTATGTGCTCCTCTGCCATAGTTATAATTTACAACATGTATGTTCAAATGTATATTTTTTGTGAACTGTCCCAGATAGCTTAACAATTTTCCATCACACCAGTTTTTTTCAAATAGGAAGCAATTTATGATAAAGGGTATATAATTGTTATACATTTAAGTCTTATTCACTTTATTTGTAATATTTGTCTGTTATATATGGATCCCACTTCCCGCCAGAAAAGTCAACACAGAAAACTACACATGTATTGCTAGTAATCCTTTTATAGTGGGCGTGGCATGAAGCAGGGCATCGATTTTGGAGACCTCATGTTCTGGAGATAGGTGTAGGTCTTAGGCTATGTTTACATGGCTTAAATTGGCACATATTTCGCCGCGTATTTAGAGGCATACTGCGCTCTAATATGAGCGAAATGCGCCCCAGTCATTATGGTAATCCACAGTTCTCATAGAGAACTATGGATTACGCCTCCTCTCCCCGGGTGTACAATACGGTGCAAGGAGATAAGTGACATCTATGGGGCTGGCCGGCTGCCGCCTCCCCCGCGTCGCGGGAGTGCGCCGATCGGCGCGAGCTCCTGAACACCCGGCGTAATTGCGGGACGTACTGTACGCCCTGCAATTAGCCGTGTGAACATAGCCTTAGAGGTAGGACCTTGTGCTGTAGATATGTCCTGAATGTGTGAGACTGGAATACCATGTAAACTCTTCTAATGTATTATAATATGCTACTGTGACAATAACAAAAAATGAACAACCCTGGGCATAGATGGGCTGTTTTTTTTTTTTTAACTAACAGTCTAAGTTAATGTCTATTAAGTTACCAGACCCATGGAGGTTTAAATTATGAAGAGTGGCACACAGCATCCTTATAATTGCATGGTATAAAGCCATATGCTCTCCATCTAGCACTGTATGGTGCCCCTATATTGCACTGTATTATGGAGGTACCTATAATGTCTGTAATATGACATCCAATGGAACATGATATTATTTTCTTCTTGTGGACTCTGTAGGAAAAATCCTCTGTATGCTTCAGTATGAAATTAGAGTCAGAGAGAGTTACAGTTTTGTTCCATAGATTTCTATGAGCATCATGTTACGACTCTGTATATTTCAGAACATGTCATAATACAGTCCTATTCATAAGGCCTTATTTCTGTCCTAATGTTTACATATGAAGCTATCCAGTTTCCATAGAAAATATAATCATGCCTTGTCATATGACAGATGCAGATTTAGGTTTCAGCTTTTAAGAAATTATCATTTTATTACAAACATAACATCAGATAAGTATTCACTACACACATTGATCCCTAAAGTGAAGTAGTTCATTATCTGTCTCAATAGTAAAACACAATTATAACAAAAATGCAGCAGCCAATAATAGAGTACACCTTTTACATGTCATTACAAATATGATGCGTGGCTTAAATGCAAATGACACAATAACGTAAATTATATTCAAATGAATAATGGAAAGGTTATTTGGGTCCATACTTCTCAGTCTGAGCCAACACTTTTTATAAAATTTCAATGTTCCCCAAAAAAAAACTTTTTTTTCACTATCCTTTTGGGGGAAATTTAAATTTTTTTAAATAGTGGTATTTTTTTAAACATGTCTATTTCCCCCAAAATTTCAACATAGTCGAGACAAAGCGTAGCACACCACACTGTAAAACATTAACATAAACACATTGGGCGCGACACGTATGAATGGGGCTGTGCCAGATATCTGTCGTCTTTTCAGATCAATATCAGGTGCACCCCCCATTCTTTAAAATTTTTTTAAAATCTCCCACCCCGCCAGGCGGGGGGGGCAGTAAAACCCGAAATTTGAAGCAAAAATTTTTAATAGCTTTGTTACGGCATTTTTTTTAGGCGCATTACAGCGGGAAACCCGGTAAATCACTTTAAAAGGTGGTATACCTAAACCAAAAATGTCGCACCTTAAAGCGCTAAAAAGCGCCTGTTTTAATGACCCACTGAACAGCAGGTTCATAAATAAAGGCCACATTCTATGCAGGGGTAATTTTCATGAAATTTTGGGGCATTAACACCCCAAAATTTTTAAATGCATCCGCCCATTATATCAAGCAAAAGGTAAAATTTTTGAAAGGGAGCAAAGTTCAAAAAGGTGTTTTTAATTTCCAAAATAAAAAACCCTTTTCTTTAAAGGATTTTTGTCTCATTAAAAAATTAGCTTTCAACAGGGAAATGAAAAATTTTTTTCCAAATATATTGCTTTTTTTTATTTTTTTTTTGTTGAGGAAAAAAAGGGTAAATTTTTTAAACCCAGCTTGGATTTGCACTCGGGGTTTTCCCTATTACCGACCTGCTCTGCCCTGTTCTCCCCTGCTGATTATCTTATCTGATAGTAATGACATTATCATACAAGTCAGCAAACAGAACTGCCTGCAGCTTGAGGGCTTGAGTGTTTTTTTGAATTTAAAATATATTTTTACTGTAACAGAAAATTTAAAAGCTGGCCAGTGCGTAGGGGCCCAAATTTGCTGGGTTTAAATAATTTGCGGGTTTTTAAACCTACGTAACAGAACTGTTCTAGATAAAATATTCTCTTCTCAATGTAAGAAGTGATTAAAGAAGTGGCAACCGTAATATAACTTTCCCAGAAGGTGGTGTCAGGGTTGTCAGACACATTTTTTCCAGCCAGTGGGCCTCTGAAAAGGGGGCCAACTCATCCTAAAGCCCTTTTATTTTTTAACAAATTTTAAAAGGGGGATTGCTCACTGCAAAAAAAAAAGCTTTCAACTTGTAGGAACGTAAAATAAAGACTTTTTCCCAAATACTTTTCTTCTTTTGATAATCCCCTTGGCCCGGGAGATAAAAAGAGATTTTATCTGGTTCATGTGTACACTGATTTTTTTTTGGTTTAAACCCTGCTGCTCTCTCTTCTTTTTATTAACAGAGAGGAGGGGAAAATATCATCAGGCAAATTGGGAGTATTTTTGAAACTTTTTGTGGTTTTCCTCTAACAAATAAAAGAGATTACCCTCGGCTTATGCATGCCAAGAGCTGCAGATCCCCTTTTCAGACCAGAAAAGGGCACAAAACCCCAAACCCCCTGAATCCAAAAGGCTGCAAAGCCCTTTTTATGCCATTTCAGCCCTGTGATGTAACATATGTTTTGTTAAACCGTGAAGTAGTAAATTTTGGTGTGATAAACTAGTAGTGACATGATTGTGATGCTGGTGTCATTTAAGATCACAAATCATTTAGTTTGCAGCAGCACATAAGTTTTTTGGCAACACATTCACCATCTCCCCTGCCATGAATTCAAACTTTCCCTACACCAGTCTCAGTGTCCCGCTAGGGCCCCTTGAGGTCCCGGCCCTTTTCCTACTGCTCATGGTGGCCATCTTGCACTTTTCCATAGTGCTGCACCTTCATAGAGACAAGGTGCACTGTGGAAGGAAGTTGGCACTATACAAATAGGAAGAGGGAGAGGGTTTGGCCCGCCAATTTTGGGAAAGCAAAGTTGAAAGGAAAAAATTGTTTTTTATGTGTGAAAAAAAAATTTCTGTTAATTGCTATGGTTGTCTCCCAGAATATTCCTTAAATGTGAGCAGAATCCAAATGTTCCCCACCTAATAGTCTCTCTGTGTGAAGGCCCTCAACCTTTTAAATTCATACTCCAACAAACAACAAGCGATTAAAAATGTTGAAAAAGGTTACCAACTTTATTAAAGCCCATTTAAAAAAAGCCCCACTTTGTAAATCCCGTTACTTGCTTTTAAAATTGTTTTGGCTTTCCCATAGAAAGTGGCAGGAACATACAAAAGCATTTTTACCACTGCGATGCTGCGACCCGTAGCCCCGGCTACTCCATTTTGGAATGAAAAACAGTTCTGACGGGGGGGGCGTGACGCAGGGCGCCGACTTTTGGGGGCCTCCCCCTTTTTAAAAGCACGCTCTGCAATTTTAACCCTCATGTATTTATGGAAAGGGGCACAGGAGTTTTGCAATCTAAACCTCCACAATATAAAAAGGTAAAAACCAATAGACCAAATGTTATACATTTTATAAAAAGGCCAGGCCCCAACTTCCTTCATCCAGCTGGCGCTATGTGTTCATTTTCATAGATCCATCTTGCCTCTGTTGAAGAGGAGCTTTTCAAATTGATTCACCCTTACCTCACTTTAACTTCCCCAATCAGCCCTTCTCAGCTCAGACACATTATGATTATTTTCTAAAAAAATGGGGGTATGCTCCTCTCCAAACTTCTTCCCCTCCCCTCAATTTTTCTCTCAGTTTTGTTCTTAAAATGACAATTGATTTACTACGGGCTCATTGGCCTATTTTTTTACCCTCTTTGTCTGGCCCACTATCCCTTCCCGCAGGGCACTTCAATATTTACACCCGGTTTTTTGTATACTTGTGACCTCCTTTAAAATATATAAAATTTCCCCGTTGGAGGATATGTGTGGCCCTTGTATTATTGCACAACGTTTGGCAATTTTTACAGGGATATGCCCCCCTTCCTTTCGGTTTCAAAAAGGGCCCTTTTTTTGGTGTTCCCCCTTTTGTGTATTTTTTTATTTTTTTGGGCTACCTAAGTGGTCCCTTACGGTACGAAAAAAATAGGGGGACCTTAAATTTTTTCCCAAACCTGCTATCGCTTTTCAATATACCCAATGTTTTTTGATTGTTTTTTTATCTCCTCACTATGAGCATATAAGGCTGCAAAAGCGAGAATTCCCCCCTTACCTTTTTTCTTTTGCCTACTGAAAAAAGGCAAGCGACTATTTCACAAGTTTTGTGCTATCCCCTTTTGTTCCTGTCATTTTCCTCTTTCCCAAACTTTTTTTATTATTCTCTACTTTGTTTTTTGGTATATTTGTTTGGGTAAACAAATTTCCCCTCACCTGTAAGTTGACTTTTTATAATGCCATCAAATGTTTTTGGCGTGATGGCTCTTTTTGTGCAAAACATTATTTTTGTCATTGGGTTATGTAGACTAGTAAAAAACCCACCCGAGGTTTTCCTGACCTCAAAATTAGGTGTGATGACATCTCTGCTACTGGGGCGGAAACTCAATAAGGGGATAAATCCCTTAAATTTTTTTCTACAAATATTTAAAAGTGTTTCTTCGGGCCCCTTTCCCCACAGGACAAAGATGTCATCCACAAAACCATACCAGGCCACCACTTTTAAAATTCTTTTTTTTTTTCCAGTGCGCCATAAACGTACTAGCGTAACTCGGCGCCAAAAAGGCGACCCCACGAGGGGCCCCTTTCGTCTGTAAGTACATTTCTTCCCGAATCTAAAATAATTCTTTGTTAGAACAATTCCAAAAATGTATGAGAAAAAATTGGGTTTTTTTTTTGCTCAATGTGGGATCTTCCCAGCGCGTCCTTGCCCCCGCTCCCCTCTCATGTGGTATAGAGGTAAATAGGGATTTTACATCTAAAATTCACATGATACAACTTTTCATCGTCAGTGAATCTAATATTTTTTAAGAATTGACCTGTGTCTCTTAGTGCCTGTATTCCCTCCTTAACCCCTTTTTTTCAGATACAGTTACATTTGGTTTTAACAAGGAACCCAAATTCCCGAGACGATGGTCGCCGGGGGATTGGGAAGTGATTTGTGAATTTTTGGGGGGAGGTATAGGTTTTTGGGGCCCGTGGATAATTACTTTAACTATCTTTGATTTTATCAGTGATAAGTTCCCGTTCTAGAGCTTAGTGAGAACCTCCAATCATTTTACTGTACCTACAGTGGGATTTACATCAAGTTTTTTTTTTATACTTCCTCCAATCAGCCCATCTCGCTCAGACACATTAGATTATTTCAAAAAAAGTCTGGCTATGCTTCTCTCAGGGGAATCAAATTTAAAGCTCCTCTTCAACATGAGGCAAATGGGTCTATGAGATGAACACACTGCGCCCGCTGGCATGAATGAAAGTTGGGGGCCCCAAGGGCCTTTTTTTAAAATGTATAACATTGGGCATAGGTTTTTACCTTATTTTATTGTGGAGGTGTAGTTTCATACTCCCTGCTTACCTAAAATGCAAGGATAAGCTGCAGACGTGCTTGAAGAAGGGGGGGGTCCCCCCAAAACCCCCGCCCTGCGTCACGCCCCGCCTGTCAGAAACTGTTTCATTCCAAGATGGAGTAGCCGGCAAAGCGGGTTCCCACATCGCAGCTGGTAAAATGCTTTTTTATGTTCCTGCCACTTACTTGGGTTGCCAAACAATTTAAACGCAAGAACGGGTGTTTAAGAGTGGTCTTAATTTTAAAGGGGCGTTTAATAAATGTTTGGTAACCTTTTGCAACATTTGAATCTGCTTGTTGTTTGTCTCCCAGAATAGCCAACAATTCATTTTGATTTACCATTCAGCTATTTTTTCAGTTATTTGTCTTATTTTATACAAGGAGGAACTGACAATTTATATCAATTACACATTATACAATTTTGTTTAACTGTGCTGATGTTGGCCCTGTTCTAATTTCAACAACCCACAATTTATATTGATTGATGAATTAAAAATGAAAAGAAAAAGTACTTCTAATCAGGAAAATGTAACATATTATGTTTAAGATTTTGAATAAAAGTGTAAAGATGGCAGACTTTTGGGTAATATAGATAACAAGGCACTGGACATAACAATGGCCAAGCTTTTTACTGCACATAGTAAAATGTGGGGTGAAATCAACATCAGCAACAAGTATTAAAAATAGACAATGTTAACCCTACAAATTTAGTGAGAAAGACAACAACTTGTTCATCTTGTTAGCCAATACAGTATACAAATTCGGTATGACCATTCCAAAATTATGGACGAAAAAAATGGGCTCAAACATAAAGAAATGACTTGCTAATTTTAAGGAATGTTTATGTGGGTTGTAAAGAATTTTTTTCAAAAGTGTGGTCCTTTTTCAAAGTATTTATCGAAAGTTTTTGAAATCTTAAAAAGGTACAGAAAATTTTAAAAATTTATAACAAGGTAAAAAAGTACACATTAGGGAAAAAATTGGAATTTTAATTTCTATTATCCAGCCAAAAATTATTTCCCGGTAAATTTCATTAAAAAATTACACATTATAAAATTGTATTGATATGGGGGTTATGTGCCCTTTAAGTTTCAAAAAGGAAAAAATAAAACATTTTGTGCAAATTTTTAAAAAACACCTTAAAATTTTGGTTAGTGGGGAAAAAAAAAAATAATTTATTTTTTAATTTATTTTCGGGTTTAATTTTCAGTACAATACTTTTAAGATAATCCGTTTAAAAAAAATTTATAAAAAATGCCCCCAGGGATAAAGCTAAAAAATGTTTTTTTTGGGATTAAATGTTTTTAGGAAAGAAAAATAAAAGATGTATTTTTTCCCATTTTTTAAGTTGTCTTTTCAATAGAAAAAGGGGGAAAAAATTTCCCTTGCGGATTTTGCCAGTATCATGACGGGGGAACAGTGTCGGCTGGGGTGCATAGGGGCCCACCAGAGGATTTTATTTTAGGGGCCCCATTTTTGCCCCCAGTCTCCCAAAAACTGTGGGTTTGCCCCCCTGGTTCGTTTAAATTTAAACTGACAGATGTGATGACTTAATATACTAACTTCTAAGTCTCCCCTCACCTAATTGCAGAAAAGAAACCAGGGGTTAAAAAAAAATTTTTTAAAAAATTTTAGCCCCAAAAATGTTACTTTTTAAATAAAAATTTAAAAAATTTATCAAAAGCTATAAAAAAGGTATGGGAAAAAAACCCAAAAAATTTAAGGGTTTGGGACATTTTAAAAATTTAAACATCACAAAGGGTTAAAACCAGAACCCTTTAAGGGCCCCAAAAAATCCCAAAAAGGAAAAAATTACTCCCATTTCAAAAACCACATATCAAAAAACCCACTAGTGACTAAATTAATTCCCCACCCCAAGGGCCAAAACATATCCCACCACATAGTGTCTGTTTAAAAACATCACACCTGCCACAAAAAAAACCACAAAATAATAAATGAATAATACCCCCAAACCTTTAAATCATATCCCCCACATAGTGATGAATAATCCACCACCTATGACTACATTCCCCAAACCATAATGACTGAATCATAACCACCAAAAATTACGGGAATTTTAAACCCTTTTCACTTTTCCCCACATATCGTAAATTTACATTTCCCAGGTACATTTAGTGACTAAACGGGGTGATTTTCCCCAAATTGAATGTTTTAAGTACCCTTTTCCCCCAAAATCCAATCCCACCCCCATGCGGGAGTTTTTTCCCCGACCAACACTCTTCCTTGAAGTTTTAAATTACAAATGTCTTAAAATTTCCCCCCCCTCTTTTCCAGAAAATCCTTACTTTTTGGTATTAAATCCTGTCACTTAGGTGGTTTGTATAGGCCCCCTAGTTTGGGAAACCCTATTTTGGTTCCTGGGTTAGAAAAGGGCAGGGATAGGTCCCTTCAGTTAGATGGGTTTAAAATTATAGGTCCCCTTATTTTAGGCAGGAAATACAAAGTTCCCCATCAGTCAGGCAGGTATATAGATATATATCCCCTCAGTCGGGGACAGGTATTTTGGGTATATGTCCCCCCCGGCCCAGGCAGGTTTTATGATATATGTCCCCTCAGCGGGCGGTTTATAGATTTTTTTTCCCCTAAGGCAGGTATATGGGATTTTAAGCCCCCTCGGAGGTATATGTTTAAAATTTTTCTTTTGAGACAGGCAGGTATATAAATAGTTATATTTCCCCCTCAGTCAGGCAGGTATATAGTTTATGGGTTTCCCTCGAAAGGGAAAATTTGATATGGGTCCCCCTCAATCAGGTTTTTAGATATATTTTCCCCTCAGGCAGGTAACCCTTTCAAAAAAATAAAATTAATACTCACCTTACCCCCCCCCCCCAATCCGAGCATGTTCCTCTTCTCCCTTTTGACGGCATCCGCGCCGGGGCTGGAGGCTCCTCTGGCGGTCCTCACCCGCACGGGCCTTTGGGACAGCTGTGCCCGCCGAGGAGGGGCAGCGGCACGATAAAAGGTTTAAAAACTGGCACCCCCTTGCCCAAAGCTTAGTACAGGGGGGCCAAAAGCAGGCCCTCAGCCCCACTGTGCGGACCCCAGGGCCTTTACCGAGGATTCGCTGATCCCTCCGGTGGTCCAGTCCGAAACTGGTTTGGGAAAAAGTTATGGAGTTTTGGGAATTATTGAAAGGAAAGTTGGATCATAATTTTTCTGAAGTATTTAAATTACAAGGTAGAAATGAATTCCCAAAAACCCTTTTAAGGCTTTTATGGGAAGGGAAGAAACGTTTACAGCCATTTCTCCAAAAAAACAAAACAAATTGAAAAACAAAATTTATGATTTTTTTAGGTAAAAGGGTTGACAAAGTTGTTTATTTTTACACATTCGATGGGTATTTAGCTTTCCCAAAGGGGCAGGAAGAAGCTTCCCCAAAATGGATGGCATGTGGGGTAAAAAAACACTGGGGTTAATGAACACCTAGAGTCAATTGAATTTTTAAAATTTTCCCTTCCCCCTAATGTATGAAGTCCTTAAAGAAAAATATTTTTTTTTCTTTGCAAAAGGTTTTTTTTGTAATTTTAAAAAACTTCATAGTTACAAGCAGAGCTTTTAAAAAAATTACTCCGCCCGGGCAAATTTTTTTAGGCGATTTCCCTTTTCCTGTTTTCACCCTGCATGGAGTCTCACACTGTTCCACAATGTTGAGAGTTGTAAAACATATTTGGTTAGAGGCCCTGACTAATAATTTAGAGGCTAATTTGTATTTGTATGGTAATATCAAAATGCCCAACTTGCTATTACTATTATAAAAATGATAAAAATCCAAAGGACTTCTCAGTGTTGTTAATCTAGAACATGTAAAGGAAAACAAATCAATAGAAAAAACAGCTTGTAATTTGGCCATTGCAGATGTTTTCCAGCCATTAAAACACTATAAGGGTGATAACACTGGCTCTTTATGGGTAATCCATAAATCAACATTAATTTATAATTTGTAATTAGGGTTTAATTAAAACTTTGTCATGTCAGAAATTTATCTTTTTTTTTGTAATTTTAGAAATAGTTTTTTTTTCTTTCTCCTTTTTTCAACACTATCAATTGGATTCCCTTCTTTTCCTTTTAATATCAGTCAAAATTCTATCCATTCTATCCATTTCTAAATCTCCTGTAAATTCCTATCCTGCAGGGTTTATTTTTTAAAAAAAATCAAAGTTAATTTTATTTCCTCAATGTGTGTTTTCTATGTCTTCTTTATCCTTTCTCTCAGATGTAAAATGGCTCCCCTGATGAACCTGGTACAAAGACACTTTTGCTAAACCCTGCTTTAACCTGCAACCATGTCCACATTTTTTATTATGAAGCAGTAGTATAGAAATCATATAATATCTTATCACCATCACTCTATTTCCATGACCAAAATCTTTGATTTTCATGTCCACCCCCAAAAAATTTATGCACCAACTAGAAGCTCCCCCTTTTACTGTTAGCTCTGCCCACACTGTTAGCTCCACCCATACTTCTAGCAGTACTCATATTCTTGATATTCACAGCTTTTGCATTTTTTTTCAGATGACAGTGTCACGGCGCAAGTTTCCGCCGTCAAAACAGCAAGGCACCGTAGGGGTTAATCCTTAGTCAGTCGACACACCCAGGGAGAAGCAGCGCTGATGAGCTTAGTAGTGACAGCTCTGCTCCTAATCAAGTCAGAGGGGTGTGTGCACTGGCCAATAGGAGGGCCCGGAAGGCCGCAACAATCGTCTGCTTTGGGGGGGGCTCTGGGTTCCTATTTAAACTCTCTAATTTCTCTCAGTCCTTGCCTGAGAAAGGTTTCCCCTTGCTTTTTCCTGTGTTTCCTGTTGGTATTTGCTCTCCTGATTTCTGACCTCGCCTTTGCCTCCGATTTTGCAAATACGCTCCTTTACCGTGTTTGGACTCCGGCTTGTTTTGGACTATTCTTTTGGCTTACATTTCTTGGCATATACGTTCCTGTACTGTGACTACCGGACTGTTGGAATTTGAGTTTCCCTGACGGCCCCGCACTTAGCAGCATAGGGGCTGTCGTTCAGTTGGGGTCTGCCGCTTAGGGCAGCACGCCATTTAGGCGGGACAGTGGGCTGGGTGGCAAATCAGGGCCCACTGCACCCCTTCTGACGTGGGCAGACACCCTTGGCTTGCACTTACTTATTTGAGAGTGGGCTAGGGGCTTTGGGTTACAGCTCCATTGATTTATAACATTGCAGACAATGCTCACAATATAACAAATTATTGCTGGAGTGTTCTATAGCACAAACAAGTGAGCTCTGAAAGGCAAAGCTCCAATATAACAAGGATTTTAAAGCACTGTAAAAATTTTTATTTTCCAGTAAAGCATGCTTTAAATAATTGTCCCCAATAAAATACCTTAAAACATAGCATAATACAATTGTAAGAAAGTAGTTTAAAAGAACATAGTAATTAATTTTATA